>JBBYHM010138340.1:0-96587 GCA_038381775.1 Adansonia rubrostipa | reverse complement strand
AGAAATCTAGAAAATAAACTTTGTAGTGCAAGTTAGTAAATAGAAATAAACAATTAAAGATAAGGGAAAGGGAAGCAAACTCAAAGATTTAGAGAGGTTCAACCTCAATTGCCTACGTCCTCTACCTCAGCCTCACTTGCCTTGGATTTCCACAATTCACTAACTTGAATTGTCTATCTTTCAAGGACAAGGTATAAACTTTACACTCTCTATCTTTCAAAGGTAAGATAAAAACCTCTACCCCTATCTTTTATGGCTATGATAGAAACCTCTTTCACTGCTTTTGAAAACCTTCTCGACTTTTGAATGACTAAGTGAGAACCTCCCTTTTTTGCAAGGATTTGAGTATAAACAAATAAAACCTCTAAAGGTTAGGTGTTTACATGAATTTTGGCTCAAAGGAAATATTTATCTAAAGATACAAATGAAGAATACAAAAATAGGAAGAATTAATCCTATACAAAGATGAACTACTTACTAAAAATGATGGAAAAGATGAAAGAATTGACTTTAAGCATAGTTCTCTTGATTCTTCTTCTTGTTGGAGGTGTTATGGAGGCTTATTTATAGCCTAGATCATGATTATAGCCATTGGGGATATTTGGTGAAGGAGTATAGCTCTTGGAGCCTTCAAAATGTCATTTTCCATTGTTCCCCGTGCCTCTGCATCGATACAATTAAGTGGATATCGATACATTATGTTTAACGGTCCAAAATATGACTGTTAAATAGTCCTGTATCGATATGAAAAGATTTGTTTTAGTACATGAAGAATCCTGTATCGATACAGGATGCTCTATCTCGACACATGAGCAGTGATTTTTGCATTTTAAGGTTATTTAGCTTCTACCAAGTATTGGATCGATACATACACAGTGTGTGTCAATACATTCACATGAAAATCAATTTTAAAAGGTTTTTCATTACCTTAAAACATTTATAACTTATCTCAAAAATGTTTTATATAAAAATATGTATTAAGAACACATATTTGAGTGCTTGAAGGAGTTAAAACACTTTCTAGTATTTTTCAAAGTGTTTACAAAATATTTCATGAAAAAATACTAATCTTGAAAATAATTAAACACAAGTGAATTAAGCTTAAGTTTTAGTTATATCAAAACTAAGGTTAATTCAAAGCTATTATAGCTAACAATAAGGAAAATCGTGGAAAGAAAAGCTTTTCCTGCAAATCCAAAGCATTAATATCGTGTATCCCAATTTGGAGAACATGATTGTAGTTCCCATAACAAAAAGAATGGAGATTATTACGAGTATCCAAATTTGACTAATTTCATGGATGAATATTAATTACAAGGAAAATAGTGGAGAGAAAAGCTTTTCTTGTAAATCTAAAGCATCAATATCAGGTATCCCAATGTGGAGAAAATGATTGTAGTGCCTATAACAAAAAGAATGGAGATTATTACGAGTATCAAAGTTTGACTAATTTCATGGATGAATATTAATTACAAGGAAAATAGTGGAGAGAAAAGCTTTTCTTGCAAATCTAAAGCATCAATATCAGGTATCCCAATATGGAGAAAATGATTGTAGTACCTATAACAAAAAGAATGGAGATTATTATGAGTATCCAAGTTTGACTCATTTCACGGATGAACATTATTTATAAGGAAAATGGTGGAAGGAAAAGCCTTTCTCGCAAATCCAAAACATCAATATCGTGTATCCCAATGCAAAGAACATGATTGTAGTGCCCATAACAAAAAGAATAGAGATTATTACGAGTATCCAAGTTTAACTCATTTCATGGATGAACATTAATTATAAGGAAAATGGTGGAAAGAAAAGCTTTTCTTGTAAATCCAAAGCATCAATTATAATGAGTGTCGAAGTTTGTCTTATTTCACGAATGAACATTAATTATAAGGAAAATGGTGGAAAGAAAAGCTTTTCTTGCAAATACAAACCATCAATATCGTGTATCCCAATATGGAGAACATAATTGTAGTGCCCATAACATAAAAAGTGAGCTTATTATGATATCCATGTTTAACTTATTTCACGGATGAACATTAGTTATAAGGAAAATGATGGAAAGAAAAGCTTTTTGCAAAATCCAAAGCATCAATCTTGTGTATCCCAATATGGAGAACATGATTGTAATGCCCATAAGGAAAAGAATGGAACTATAATCAGTATGTAAGTTTGTCTCATTTCACAGATGAACATTAATTATAAGGAAAATAGTGGAAAGAAAAGCTTTTCTTGCAAATCCAAAATCAATATCATGTATCATAATGTAGAGGACATGATTGTAGTGCCCATAACAAAAAGAATGGATATTATTACGATTATCCAAGTTTGAATCATTTCATGGATGAACATTAACTATAAGGAAAATGGTAAAAAGAAATGCTTTTCTTGAAAATCCAAAGCATCGATATCAATGTGCAAAACAGGATTGTAGTGCCCATAATGAAAAGTATAGAGATTGTAATTAGTATCCAAGTTTGTCTCATTTCACAGATGAACTGTAATTATAAGGAAAATGGTGGAAAGAAAAGCTTTTCTTGTCAAACCAAAGCGTCAATATTGTGTATCCCAATAAGGTGAACATGATTGTAGTGCCAATAAGAAAAAGACTAAAGATTATTACAAGTATCCAAGTTTGTGTCATTTTATGTATGAACTTTGATTATAAGGGAAATGGTGGAAAAAAAAAGCTTTTAATGCAAATCCAAAGCATCAATATAATGTATCCTAATGTGGAGAACACGATTATAGTGCCACTAGCAAAAAGAATGGTGATTATTCCAAGTATCCATGCTTGTATCATTTCATGGTTGAACTTTGATTATAAGGGAAATGGTTGAAAGAAAACCTTGCCAAACCAAAGCACTAATATCATGTATCCAAATGAGGTGAACATGATTGTAGTGCCACTAACAAAAAGAATGGAGATTATTACAAGTATCCAAGTTTGTATCATTTCATTGTTGAATTTTGATTATAAGGGAAATGGTGGAAAGAAAAGCTTTTCTTCCAAATCCAATGCATCAATATCTGTATCCCAATATGGAGAACAAGATTGTAGTGCCCAATCACAAAAAGAATGAAGATTATTACATGAATCCATGTATGACTCGTTTGATGGCCAAATTTTAATTATAAGGAAAATTATGGAAAGAAACCTTTTCTTGCCAAACTAAAGCATGAATATCGCGTATCCTAATAAGGAGAACATGATTGTAGTGCCCTTAACAAAAAGAATAGAGATTATGATGAGTATCCAAGTTTGTCTTATTTCATGGATGAACTTTAATAATAAGGAAAATGGTGGAAAGAAAAGCTTTTCTTGTTGGAAAATCACTTTAATATTTAAACCAGCCACCCTCAACCACCCTATTTGCTGGAAAATCATTTCAGTATTTAAACCAGCTGCCCTATGTCCATCACATTGGTAGCAAGTTGCTCCCTCAACCACTCTATAGCCATCAAGCTGACATCACTTTGTCCCCCTTGAGAAATGACCCAAAACACCTCCAAAAATGCTGGTTTAAATAGACCAATTATATCTCAGCTGATATTTTGAGAGATTCCAGCTCATTTTTAGCTTCCAAAATACATTCACACAACAGGAAAACCAAATCCTGTGGCTTTTCACTCAGTACCTAAAAATAGCCTCAAAACACTCACTCTCAACCACTACACATTCTGAAAATCACCCTCATCCATACCAGAACCAAAACCTCACTGTTTCTCTCTTTTTCTTGCTTATTAACAACAAAGAAAAGTGAAAAATTCAAGCCATCTCTGCTACTCCAACTATTTGGCCAAAAATTGAAGTTTTGTTAGTATAACTTCTTACTTTATCACTTTTATTTTCTATTTTTTAGCATTTTCATCATTTTAGTGAGCTCTCCATGTCTCCATCACCCTTTTAGGATTCTCATGCCTTATTGTGGCTTTTGGTTGTGGTTGTTTAGAATTTGGATGCCTTGATGCCACCTTGATGTGCAAAATGCCTTATTTCATTCTCATTATTTTGATAGCTTTTACTCATGCATTTTATGCCATATCCATGCATCTTGTTATGATTAATCCATGTATGAATCCTTAGCCTAACATTACCTTGCATGTTGTCATGAATCATTATCATTTTCAGCATCCATAACATTTTCTTGTCAAAATGCATAACACTTTCTTTGTCTAGACCATTGGTAAAGTTAGCATCCCCATTCATGTTATGTGCCATCCTCTTCTTTGTTTGTTGTCTTCCTCTTGTCAAAGTGCATGTTTGATGGCTGTATAAAAAAATAATTTTCAAAACCTCTCTAAGCCAAGCATGCTAACTTCAACCAATAAGAACTAGCATGAACCTAGCATTTTCCTTAAAGTTAACTAAAAATCTTATTGAAAATGAAGTTTTCTAGATCTGTAATCCTGATTAAATGAGCTCAAAACTTTTGATTTTCTAATGAAAATGGCCCTGCACTTGTTCCCTAAATGTTCATGCCTTGTTTTTGAGTGAAAACCTTAAGTGGTATGATCAATGGGTTATTTCATCATCCCAAATTACTCTGGGGCTGTGCAAATGAGTTTGCGACATTTATGCCATTCTTTCCCTTCAGTCATGGACGTTCGAATGTCGATGACTCAAGTTTGGACCTATAAACATAAAGAAAATAAGAAATATCCTCTGCTTTGCTTTGTCCCCTACTGGTAGCATCACTGTTACAAATTGAACAAAAACTTTAAAATCCTAAATGGTTTTTGTGAAATTTATAATATTTTTCTCTGAAAGTGTGTTAAAATATCTTTAAAATGAGGTCTTATTCACCCTCAGATTAGTCCGAATGAAAGAGTTATGATTTTTCAAACATACACTGTCTAGAATCCCTAGATTTAACAAAGTGCATTCTGGTTAGGCCCTTTAGGCCTATCAAACAATTTTTCTAAATCCATCCAACATTTTCCTAAAAAAGTTTGTGAAATTCCCTTTCTAGAAAGTATTATTTGCAATTTTTTGATACCAAACGAGTCCAAAATGACTTCTGGAATTTTGACACACCCTTTTTTCTTGCATGCTCTATCAGTAGCATAATTGACCCTAATGTGAAAATTTATTTCCTCAAAATATGATTTTTTGGGATATTAGGAATATTTTTAGGTTGACCCTCATCAAGTTACCTTTTTTGACAGTATCTTGTCCATTCTCTAAAGCCTTCAAACCAATCCAGAATAAATTTGGAAAGTGGGCTCGCGAGATGCTGTCCTCTCTTCTCAGTCATGGACAAAATTAAGTTATTTTCTTGAATTTCATCTCGAGATATTTGAATGTCTTCCTATCACCCTAATCAAACTTGAGAACATGCTTCAACCCCCCACAAGCTCGTATTAAGGCATGAATATATATTTAAGGCATGAATATATTTTTTTATATCTTTACCATCCTTGTTCATAATAATATCTTTTGCCAAAAATCGTTAAAATGCTTACACATTTCCTAAATCAAAAAGTTTTGTTAACTTAAGTTTTCTAACTCGACTTTTTTAAAGAGTTTCAAATAATGTCACTTTCGAGGATACTCCAAACCCGCTTTCCAAAATTATCAAGATTTAAAAATCTTTCTTTGTCAAAATTATTCATTATACTCCAATCCTATCTTTCCGAGGGGATACTCTAACCCTGTCTTTCAACTACAATTAAATTTTTCTCCTTCACAACTTTCATGAATGTGCTAAGAGTCAAATCCATTTTTTTTAAAAAAACCTTATTTAATCAAGGGACATAGATGCATCTCGAAAATTGTTAATTCTTTTATTCCCAGATAATCGATGCCAATTGCAAGATAAATCCAGTAGTCCATCTCTTCCCTTTATCATTACATTGAATGGTCCATGTTATGTTACTTCATTCATTGCCGTACTAACATGACTTCTTCGTGATAATTATTTGCATGCATGTTTTCAAAACATTTCAAGTAAAACTAAAGCTAATATTCTGTTTGGGTATCTCTCTAATGCCCAAAGTGAAATATTCCATTTTTCAAAGTAAAATCCAGAGGTATTTTTATTGAAAATCTCTATATTCCCCATCTTTCCAGGGCATGTATAAGATTAAATGTTTTCACCAAAACCTGGATTTGTATTTTTATAAAATTCATGCATTAAAATGGGGTTATATCCAAATAGTGGTAAGTTAAGATTGAAAGATTCAAAACTAAGGTAAGGCATAACTAGTAAGGTATCGATTTCAGGTGTCACGAAGAGGTTCATGTCTCATCATGTGTAACCAACTCCCAAACCCAAATGGAAATCTTTGTACTACTTTGAACATGGAATCGATGTTTCAAGTTTTATGACTGAAGATAGAGTTTTAAATAGGCATTTGATCATGCATAGCCCAAAATGGTCGATGGCAACTCCAAGCGTTGGCTATTTCCTGATGGTCATCCAAGACTAATAAGATGAATGATTCGTCTTATGGCCCAAGTTGAGAATCGTACTTTCTCATTCTTATCACGTCACAAAGGAAGTCTCAGTCAAGAAGATATTTCCACATCAAAAAAATATTTTAAGTTGTATGCAGCCATAGATCTACGAGGATCCAACCCATGGCATGTTCAACAGCTTGGCGACTCCACTAGGGATAGTATAGAGAGTTAGGCCAATAACTAGCCGTGTCTTACTGGGTTCCTGGTTCCTTTATTCTTTGGTCATTATTTAACTATAACCCTTTTTTTTTGTTTTGTCAACTAATCTATTGTTTGGCATGATTATCAGGATTATTTTATTTTTGAATAATCATCGGTTTAATAAAAATGGTAATAAGGAAGTGAGCAAAAAGGTTTGATCATTTCCCCATCACACACTATGCATTTGCATGAGCATTAGAGTCTTGCCAAACTCCATGGCATGGTTATAACCCAATCATTAGGAGAAAGTGAGCTATCTACCTTCGTAACCCTCCACATAGGCATGGCAATAAATTCCCGGATGTAAATTACCTATGTCTCTCATGAGTAACCTTCCATATTTGTATAGGGAAATACATTCATCGGATCAAACCCTTTCTGCCAAACTCGCAATGGGCCTAGGATTAGGTGCCTCAGTTGTCTTTATCAGACGAAAAGGTGATTTGGACACCTATTTAGGCATCAATCTAAACCTCATATAGTGAGCCCTATAAGCTAAACCATGTTAAACCATGCCAGAACGCTATTAGAATACCTGAAAAATAGGGTCACTTGGGGAAACATTCTAACCTTTACTCTTAATTACCATAATTATGTGGTGAAAGTGAGTATATAATTGTCACCAGCATCTATATTTTTATCATTTATCAAGGCATGCCATCGTGCCGCCTGAATGATGGCTAATCTTTGTCTAAATAAGTGATGCTGTAAGCCATTATGCTGTCCAAGTCAAAGCTTAACGCACATCTGCACAAGTGGTGATAAATGAATATTACTACTAGTCAATTATTTTTCATCAAAATAAGATATTGCATCACCTCATGGAGGGCAGACTGTTTCTTGTCTCACCACTTTGGTTGAGACATGTTATGAATATTTTGTTCTAATGTTCTTAAATTCTTTATTTCCTTAGATTTGTCTCCTATATGTTCCACTAACTTATTTTCCCTTTCTTTGTGTTTTGGTGCATGCATAATCTTATCAAAACTATCATGACTATCATTATTTTAGGACAATTGTTTTGGTTCAGTGTTTAGCAAGGGGCATCATTTATGGAGCAATAACTTATCTCCATTATCGAGTCCTTTGAAAATGTCAGAACATGGTCAGAAGGTCGCCAACGTGAAGATGGGGACAACCTAAAGCCCTGCTGCATCTCAAAATGCATGAAGTGGTTAAGATCGATTTCTATTAGAATGATTGTTGGGAATTGCAGTACATTTGGGATAGTTAGGAAAAAAGCCTTCACTAAAAAGTACAGGGATATAGCTTTCTTACATTAAGTTCAATTGGATGATGGCTTGTTGTGAGCAATGACACAGTTCTGAAATCTAGCCTGCTGATGTTTCACCTTCAATCAACAAGATTTAGTCCCCACCATTAATGAAAACACAGCTCTACTCAACATAGAAAGGGCTAAGTCTAACTAGATTTATTGCAAAGCATTATCGCCTCCTCCATTCAAGAAAAGGTTAAGGTAAATTCTTGGAGCCATAGAAGCATGGGCTAACAGTCAAAGGGAGCAACAAATGGATCTCTTGTGCCAACTTGAAAGAGGCCATGGTAAATCTTTTTGAATCTATGGGCTCATCATATTCTTGAAGACTTTGTGTTATGTAGAGGTGGCAGTCACAGAGTTTTTCTCTGGCCTATGTTGTGACATCAACCCTGCTTCCACCATCATTGTCGATATCATTTACACCTTCGATTTTTATGAAAGAACAGGAATAGAAAGGTTTATCGGGTGTGCCCTATCGCTCTAAATATGGCTCTAGGTCATCTTTATGTTAGGGAGGAAAGAACCTGGCAAAATTTATTCTTCAAGTTCAGTCCTCTTTCCACAGTATTAGAGGAAGAATGTCATTAAGATAAGACAAAAAAACATTAGGCTGAGGAATTACAAAATGTTAAGGAGGAAGAAATCATGTGGAGAGCCCCATGGGTGTCCCCTCAGTCGATTCTGTACACAGATGTGGAGACTACACTTGTGTACCGCTCTTAGGATTATGAGGAAATACCAGTTATGCTCTTCTATTGGTATTGCGTTAGTTCCAGTGCCAGCAATTCATCTTGTTATTTGAAGACTTGGGACATTGGGATTTTGAATACGGAGAGCCAAATTATAAAGCAAAAGACTAGTCAGCATTCAAGCCTAAAAGAAAGTCCATTGTAGGGAAAAATATTGGAGAAAAAGCCTAGCTCTGACTTCCCCCCTTTACTGATTCAGCTCATGATTGAGAGTGGTGACTTTCGCTTCCCATTCGATTGATGTCTTGCCAATACGTCAAGACTTGTTAACTTTTTAGAGTGTCACATAATCCTTGGTTAGGCTTTTGAGATTATTTTTGAAGCAATCCCTTTCTTTAACATCCCGATCCATTTCACCTCTCCTAAGATAAATATCCATCTCTAGCTGGCCTTTTTCTTCCTTAAGTCTAGAGATTTATGTGGCAAATGATGCCTTTTCTCGCTCGAACTCCCTTCTAAATAGCTTGATCTCAGAAAATGGTTCTTCTATTCGGATTTGCAATATCCCAAAGTTGGGTGGTGGTAATGGATCATTGATACAGTAGAGTCTCCATTCTTTGTATCCAGGTGTGGTGGGGCAAAAAAAATTCATGAGGGCATGTACTCTTACTTCTACCTGGCAACAAAGGAATCAAAGACTCGAGGCCCAAATACGAGATGCGAGAGCTGCCAGGGTTGAAATTGAAGCCCTCATTCATGGAATCCAGGTGTTAGAATAGTCTCTCCAAGTTCAGCAAGGTCATATCAATGAACTAACAAGGGCTTTCGAGCAATGCGAATTAGAGTGGTACACGACAATTGGCCAAGGACATCTGAGTTACCAAATGTAGCATCAACACTTCACTGAACAAGTTTGGATGGCTCAACAAGAGGTGGACAACATGATTAAAGTAGCTCGGTCCATAAGGTAAGACATCGTACCTATTAAAGATTATGAGTAATAATTTTTGGGTTTTCTTCATCATGTGATTACATAATGTAATCACGTTAGATACTTTTAGATGTAATCATGTTGTAAAAGAAAAACCTTTTCCTGACTCTATGAATGATGTTATTGATGAAGCTATTCCAAGAATCAATTGTCTCCAATGCATATTCACATTTAATTTCACCATTTTTCATTACACGTGTATCAATCATTCATTATCTTAGCTCGTCATTGCATTATAAATGCTTATTAATGAATATATTTTTAAATAAAAGTCTAATACGAGAATTGGGCCATAAAAGTGCAAGGGATTCCGAGATCAATCAAGAATATGAAACCTTACATCATGTACTACTACAACACATGGTACCGTAAGCAAATCATGGAGAATGATCATGAAGCTCTTATTGAGTGACTGTAGCTAATGGTTAAGGAATCACAAGACTAGATGCTTCATCAGCAATACGAAATGCAAAATCAAATTGCAAAACTTATGGAACTAATGACTACCTTTATGAAAGAAAAAGGGTAAACTAGCACTGCTAAAATAAGAATGATCCTCCCAATGTTGAAAGTCCCCCTGCCAATAATCCAGAACTTGCCCAAGGGAAACTAGACAAAAATAATGACTTGCTCCTACAACTGCTACTCTGGCTCTGCCAGTCATCTACCTAAATCCCATTGCGGTAGGTCAATTCATTCCCGGTACTCAAGGGGTGAATGCAAGAGTCTCATTGACAGATCTGATAACCCTTAACCATGAGGAACAAAAGAAAATAAAAGGTCAAAAGTCCACCATGATTGCAAAAGAAGTAAACAAATTCTAGCTACTGGAGAAATGCCTCCAAGCTATCGAGAAGAGTGACAAGTTCAGAGCTCTTGACATACATCGTTGTCTTTAGTGTCCAACCTTGTCATTCCCTTGAAGTTTAAAGTCTTAGAGTTTAAAAAGTTTAATGAAACCACTGACCCTTTTGTCTATGTTCGAATGTACCTGTGAAAGATGGTCGGGTACAAAAATGATGAAAAGCCACAGAGTTTCTCAAGTTCATCAAGCACAATGAATACTGCATAGACCAGTAAAGAAAACAACCCTCAAAGATTTTTGTGCTATCTCTACTTCTAAATTTAGAGGTTCACCAAAATGTATTACTGAAGGTGTTAAAAGAAGCACATGTGCCACCGGACATCTTCATGGACAAATTAGATTTGCTAATGAACAACATCATGACCAATAATTAATCTCCTTCACCGATGATGAGATCCCACCTGGAGGTAGGGGCAGTTATAATGCTCTACATATATTACCCATTATAAGGGATGCATTTTGCCTAAAGTGCTCATAGACAATGGGTCGGCCCTTAATGTTATGCCCATGACTACATTAAGCAAACTCCTTATCGATCAGTCTAAAATCAAGAGTAGCCATACCGTAGTCTAAGCTTTTGATGGAACATGTTACAGAGTAATTGGAAATATAATAATCCAATTTCAAATAGGCCCATGTAGATATGAAGTTGACTGTCAAGTTATGGATATAAATCCATCTTACAACTACCTAATAGAAAGGCCATGGACACATTTTGCTGGGGCCGTCCCATCCTCTCTCCATCAGAAGTTCAAATTTATGATAGATGATAAAGTAGTCACCATCGGGGCTGAAGAAGAAATGATCGCCACTGCTTTCACTAAAAATATCTACATAGAGCCTAATAAAGATGCACCGAATTTATCATTCAAATCCCTCGAATTCTTCAATGCAATATTTATGGGAGAAGGATTACCAATAGTTAAACCCCACTTGTCAAATAGTACCCACTAGCTTTAAAAATGACCGTTGGCAAAGGTTCACGTACCGGAAAAGGGCTTGGCAAGAATCTACAAGGGATGGCCCTAGCTCTATAGGTCACCACTCAAGTCAACAAAAAAGGCTTAGGATTCCAGGCTAAGTTATAGTCAAGAAGATAAGAAAAGAGTACTTACAACTAGGAGATGACATAAGCATTAGGTCAAGAGGGGGAATCAAAGCCAATAATGTTCCTATCTCTCCATGAGATATTCTGTTTGGAAGGATTAATCGATTCCAATTGATTAGAAGAGCAAAAAGCTAAAGATGTCTTGGTCATCTTAAATAGGGCACTTCACAACCTTTTTCTCCAAGATACTAAGCCATAAAATTTATGTCCTTCCACTAAGACCTGATTTTGCTGATGGGCTCATGACAGAAGCCCCTACACTTTTCCTGTCCCTTTCACATAATGTCAAAAAATAAAAATATACCTACCTTCGCCTAAAGGTAGGTAAGTGTCCTATGTAATGGGTACTTTTGTTAAACAACATCAATGAAATGACTTTTAAATATATTATTCCATATTATGTGTCTATATCATTTTAATCTGTTTATCTATATTACTCTTTTCCTTCCATTTTTATCCGAATCGTTTAGCTATGTGTGTGCCTTTTGCAATGTTTATTTCTTCACCCTTTTGGGTGTTCTGATGATAGTGATATGGATGTGTCTACTGGGTTGCTGAAGATCAATTTCAAATTGTCAATTTGCACTAGTGAAGTTGATCCTAAAGAAGATTTCGAAGAGAGCTCTGTACCACTAAACTTCTTAAGATTAGTTGAGCAAGAAGAGAAGAAGATCAAGCCCCATGAAGACCCAACAAAAGTTATAAATCTAGGTACTCAAAAGGATCAAAAGGAGATTAAAATCGAAACCTCAATAAAATTGATGACTAGGACCAAGCTGATAAACCTACTCTAAGAATATTGGGATATACTCGCTTGGTCATATTAAGATAAGCCAGGACTAGACGTCGATATAGTGGTCCAGAAGCTTCCCATGAAGCTTAGTTGCTAACTAATTCGGCAAAAGTTAAGAAGGATGAAGTTGAAAATACTCCTCAAAATTAAAGAAGAAGTCAAGAAGTAGTTTGATGCAGGTTTATTGAAGTAGCCAAATATCCAGAATGGTTTGCTAATATAGTCTAGTCCCTAAGAAAGATGACAAAGTACGAATATGCATTGATTATCAGGATTTGAATCAAGCTAATCTTAAGAATAACTTTTCACTACCCTACATTAATAGTCTGGTAGACAACACGGCTAAGAATTCTCTTTTTTCCTTTATGGATGGATTCTTGGGCCACAACCAGATCAAGATAGGGCTCAAAGACATGGAGAAAACAACTTTTATAACCATCTAAGGGACATTTTGCTATAATGTCATGCCCTTTAGACTTAAAAATACTGGGGCAACCTATCAACAGGCCATGGTAGCCTTGTTCCACGACATGATGCATAAAGAAATTGAAGTCTATGTTAACAACATGATTGCCAAGTCAACAAAAGAGGATGTGCATGTCATAGACCTTTAAAACCTTTTTGAACGATTATGAAAATTTTAACTCAAATTAAATCCTACTAAATGTACCTTCGGAGTCACTTCAGGTAAGCTTTTAGGCTTTATAGTTAGCACAAAAAGAGATTGAAGTTGACCTAGACAAAGTCAAAACCATTCAAGATATGCCACCACCTCAAACCCAAAAGGAAGTGAGAAGGTTTTTAGGGAAACTAAACTACATTTTTAGATTCATATCCTAGCTTACTAACAAATGCAACCTCATCTTTCAGCTCTTTCGCAAGCGAAATCTGGGAAAATGGAATGAAGCATGTCAAAAAGTGTTTGATAAAGTCAAACATTATATGTCAAGCCCACTAATACTAGTACCGTCGGTGCCTAGTTGATGTTTAATCTTTTACTTGGCAGTCTTCGATAAATCTATGGGTTGTGTATTAGGGCAAGATGATGAGTTAGGAAAGAAGGATTAAACAATCTACTACTTAAGTAAAAAGTTCACAAAATGTGAGTGCAACTACTCTACAGTTGAGAAGTTATGCCATGCTTTAGTGTGGATAGCTGAAAGACTTAGGCAATACATGTTGTATCACACCACATGGTTGATTACAAGGCTTGATCCTATCAAGTATATATTCAGAGCCCCTACACTATCAAGAAGGCTAGCTAGATGGTAAGTCCTACTTTCTGAATATGACATTGTTTATATTAGCAAAAATGCCATAAAGGGCAGTGCGATAGCTGACTTATGGTAAGTGGAGTGGCAGATGATTATGAACCCTTAAATTTTGACTTCCCATATAAAGATCTAATGTGCATTTTTTAAGATGAAGACACCTCTAACCAAGATCAATCCTGGAAGATGTATTTTGATGAAGCATCAAACTGTCTAGGACATGGAATTAGGGCAATATTAATGTCACTTGATGAGAGTCATTACCCATTCACAGCAAGGCTAAATTTCTACTGCATAAATAATATATTAGAATATGAAGCTTATGTCATAGGGCTCTAAGCAGCCATTGAGAGGAATGTCAAGAATTACATGTGTTCGGTGATTCGATCCTAGTCATCTACCAATTAAAAAGGGAATAGTAAACTCATGATGCCAAGTTGATACGTATGGGAAGCTGATAGCAGAACTCAAGAAAGAATTTAGTTATATTAGTTTTCGATAATTACCTCAAAAAAAGAACCAACTAACCGATGCTTTGGCTATTTTGTCATACATGTTTAAGGTTAACCATGAATCGAACGTTGCTCCCATCCAGATGAGCGTCTATACAACTTCGGTTCATTGTCATAGCATCAAAAAGAGAATGATGGCCTACTGTGGTACTATGACTTCCTTCGTTACATCAAGGATCAGCAATATCCCAAACATGAAACCGAGACTGATAAAAGGATTATCAGAAGGTTAGCTGTGGGATTTATTCTTGATGGAAAAATCTTATACGAAAAGAGTCACGATCAAGTATTGCTCAGATACGTTGGCACTCTTAAAGCCAAAAGGATCCTAAAAAAAGTTCATGAAAAGATTTGTGGCACACATGCTAATGACATCGGATGGCCAAGCAAATCATGAAAGTGAGTTATTATTAGTTGACCCTCAAGAAAGACTGCATTAATTACGCTCAAAAATGCCATAAGTGTCAAATCTATAGAAACAATATCAATGCCCCTCTAGCGTCACTTCACGTCATGATGGCCTTGTGGCCCTTCTCTTTGTGGGTTATGGATGTGATTGGGCAGATCACCTCTAAAGCTTCATCTTGGTAGCAATCAACTATTTCACCAAATGGGTAGAGGTTACCTTGTACGCTAATGTCACTAGATCGATTGTCTATAAGTTTGTCAAACAGGACATTATATGTAGATGTGGCCTCCCAAACCAAATCATCATAAATATTGCAAGCAACTTAAATAATAAAATGATTCAAGCAGTCTACTTTTAGTTCAAGATCTAGTATCATAATTATGTCCCTTACCATTAAAAGATGAACGGGTTAGTTAAGGCAACCAACAAAAACATCAAACGAAGAGTTAAAAAAATGCCCGAGACTTACAAAAACTGGTATGAGAAGCTATCCTTTGCACTTCATGCCATTGTACCTTAGTTTACACTTCCACGAGTGCTACCCCATTCTTTCTTGTCTATAGGATAGTAGCTATATTGCCTATCAAAGTCGAGATCCTTTCTCTCAAAGTCTTGATAAAAAACCAAACTTAAAAAAGTTGACACAGATACGACCAGCTTAACCTCGTAGAAGAAAAATGCATGAAAGCCAATGCCATGGTAAAATATATCAAAGACGCATGATCTGAGCCCATGACAAAAAGATGCACCCACGATAATTTCAACCAGGTGAATTTGTATTGAAGAAGATCCTCCCAATTCACAAAGATACACAGAGTAAGTGGACCTTCAATTGGGAGGACTGTATATCGTGACGCAAGCCTTCTTCGAATAGGCCCTAATCTTGTCATAAATAGACGGTAATGCCTTGCCTAACCCAGTAAACTCAGATTCCATCAAGAAATATTACACTTAGAGGGCAAAAACCTAAAAAGGCATCTTTAAAAAAAAGAAAACAAAGAAAAAACAAAAACAAAAACAATAAAAAAAATAAAAAAGTGTCCAGATGAAAATCTGAAAAGGGCATCTGGGCAACCAACCTAACTACAATTGAAAACCCACAAAGGTGACTTGATAAAATCAATCTTGATGGGGCATAGACTAAGATCACTTATAGAACAAAGCGAAGCAATCCTAAGGATATTTTGAAGATCAGTTCATACTAGTCACATTCATTGTTTAAGAAAGATCCTGGAAAGCACCTAAAGAACATTCATGTCATGATCATCAGAGGCATCTCTTGCCTAAAAGATCATACTTCTTACCACCAAATCACTTGTTTGTCAAATAGTATACCAAGTTGTATCTCTTTGCTGTCATGAATGAATATTACCTTGTTTCTTTTAACCCTTGTACAATCTGCATTGCACATGTCATTTAACTGATAATGTTTGATAATCAACTAAAATATGCATCAGGACATCTAGATATTACATCAAAAGGAAAAAAAAGCATAGGGAACTCTGTTCATGCCCAATCGTCAAGATCATGCACTTCTCGCATCCAAAAACCTATTCGGCATGACCATTCACCAAACCATTTCTTGATTTTACAAGTCACATCTCAAGAAAAACCATTTGAAGCTAACCAAAAATCGACCGATACGTTCTATCAGAATCCTATTAAAACCAGAGACATCAACCTAATTAGTAAAATAGTTCCAAATTGTTGACAATGCATTCCAATTATTAGGAAAATGATTGAGCCTCCCGAATCGAGAAATGCAATAATCCAAATTCTTGAGAATAATTTGTCATATCCCTAGTGGAGCCGAGACAATCTACAGTCCCTAGCAGGATTAGGAAAATTCTCATCCATAGTTGTAACAAAGATGAACCACGATCATTATGAGAGTCTGAATGGCATCTAAGAAAAACTATGGCTATCTCTTGTATTAGACTTTACATCATGCAATCATGATAGCATTCCACATCATGCATTCACATTACCATCACATAACATGATTTTTGCAATGTTACTTTAAGCTAAGTTCAAAAAACCTCCAAGGATTCCCTGGTAAATACTCTAAGCTTCGTAAACCAAGCGTTATTCAGAAGGTACCTATGAAGAAACCTTCTTAAGGCCACATGAGCTGGTGGCAACAAACTTATCTGCAAACAATTAAATGCCAATCATACCCATATCAAGCCCATAAGTCAGTGGCACCCTTTTCAAAGCCCATAAGTTAATGGCACCCTTTTCAAACCCCACAAGTCAGTGGCATGCCTATTTTCAAAACATTTCAAGTAAACCTAAAGGCAATATTTTATGTAGGTATCTCTCCAGTACCCAAAGTGGAATATTCCATTTTTCAAAGTAAAATCCAAAGGTCTTTTATTAAAACTCTTTATATTCCCTATCTCTCTAGGGTGTGTATGAGATTAAATCTTTTCATTAAAACCTGGATTTATATTTTTAAAAAATTCATGCATTAAAAAGGGGTAATATCGAAATAGTGATGAGTTAAGATCGAAAGAATCAAAATTGAGATAAGACATAACTAGTAAGGTACCAATTTTGGGTGTCTTAAAGAGGTTCATGCCTTATCATACGTAACCAACTCCTGAACCCAAATGGCAAATCTTTGTACAATATAGACCATGGAAAAGATGTTTTGAGTTTTGTAACTCAAGACATAGGTTTCAATAGGCATCCAATAATGCCTAGCCTAAAATAATCGATGGCGACTCCAAGCGTTAGCCATTTCGAGATGGTCATCCTAGACCAATAAGATAAACGATTCTTCTTATGGTCCCTATCACTATATCATAAGTTAAGAATTTATACTTTCTTATTCCTATCATGTCACAAAGGAAAAGTCTCTGTCAAGAAGACATTTACAAGTCAAAAAAATATTTTAAGTTGCATGCATCCATAGATTCACAAGATCCACCCTGGGGCACGTTGCAACACTACGAGAATCCCAGTTTATATGATTTTGTGGATAAACATTAATTATAAGGAAAATGAAGGAAACAAAAGCTTTTCTTGGAAATCCAAAGCATTAATATCGTGTATCCCAATGTAGAAAACACTATTGTAATGCCCATAACAAAAAGAACGGAGATTACTACGAGTATCCAAGTTTGACTTATTTCACGGATGAACATTAATTATAAGAAAAATGGTGCAAAGAAAAGCTTCTATTCCAATTCCAAAGCATTAATATTATGTATCCCAATGTGGGGAACATGATTGTAGTTCTCATAACAAAAAGAATAGAGATTATAATGAGTATCCAAGTTTGTCTCATTTCACGCATTAACATTAATTATAAGGAAAATGGTGGAAAGAAAAGCTTTTCTTGCAAATCCAAAGCATCAATATCGTGTATCACAATATGGAGAACATCATTGTAGTGCCCAAAACAGAAAGAATTGAAATTATTATGGGTATCCAAGTTTGACTCATTTCATGGATGAACAATAATTATAAGGAAAATGGTGGAAAAAAAAGCTTTTCTTGCAAATCCAAGGCATCAATATCATGTATCCAAATGAGCTAAACATGATTGTAAAGCCCAAAACAAAAAAGAATGGAGATTATTACGAGTATCCGAGTTTGTCTCATTTCACAGATGAACTTTGATTATAAGAAAAATGGTGAAAATAAAAGCTTTTATATAAATCCAAAACAACAATATCATGTATAACAATATGGAGAACATGGTTGTATGCCCAATCACAAAAGAAATGGAGACTGTTAGGAGATTCCAAGTTTGCATCATTTCATGGATAAACTTTACCTATAAGGAAAATGGTGGAAAGAGAAGCTTTTCTTGCAAATCCAAAGCACCAATATCGTGTATCCCAATATGGAGAATATGGTTGCAGTGCCTGCTTAAAAAAGAAATAGAGTTTACTTCGAGATTCCAACTTTATCTTATTTCATGAAGGAACTTTGATTATAAATAAAATGGTGAAAAAAAAAGCATTTCTTGCAAATCCAAAGCATCAATATCATGTATCCCAAATTAGAGAACATGATCGTAGTGCCCATAATAAAAAAATAAAGATTATAATGACTATCCAGGTTTGACTCACTTCACAGATGAATATTAATTATAAGGAAAATGGTGAAAATAAAATCTTTTCTTCCAAATCCAAAGCATCAATATCGTGCATCCCAATGTGGAGAACATGATTGTAGTGCCCATAAAAAAAAGAATAGAGATTATAATGAGGATCAAAGATTGTGTCATTTCATGAATAAACATTAATTATAGGGAAAATGGTGAAGAAAAAGCTTTTCTTGCAAATCCAAAGCATCAATATCGTGTATCCCAAAGCGAAGAACATGATTGTAGTGCCCATAAGAAAAAGATGGAGATTATGATGAGTATCCTAGTTTGACTCATTTCACAAATAAACATGAATTATAAGGAAAATGATGGAAAGAAAAGCTTTTCTTGCAAATCCAAAGTATCAATATCGTGTATCATAAAGTGGAGAACATAATTGTAGTGCCCATAACAAAAAGAATAAAGATTAGACATTTCACAGATGACCATTAATTACAATGAAAATGGTGGAAAAGAAATCTTTACTTGCAAATCCAAAGCATAAATATCATGTATCCCAATGTAAAGAACATGATTGTCATGCCCAAAACAAAAAGAATGGAGATTATTACGGGTATCCAAGTTTGACTCATTTCACAAGTGAACATTAATTATAAGGAAAGTGGTGGAAAGCAAAGCTTTTCTTGCCAAACCAAAGCATCAATATCGTGTATCCTAACCACGTGAATGTAATTATAGTGCCACTAAGAAAATGAATAGAGATTATAATAAGTATCCAACTTTGTCTTATTTCATCAATGAACATTAATTATAAGGAAAATGGTGAAAAGAAAAGCTTTTCTTGCTAATCCAAAGAATCAATATTGTCTATCCCAATGCAGAGAACATTATTGTAGTGCCCATAATGAAAAGAATGGAGATTATTACAAGTATCCAAGTTTGACTAATTTCACAGATGAACATTAATTATAAGGAAAATGGTGCAAAGAAAAGCTTTTCTTGTAAATCCAAAGCATAAATATCATGTATCCCAATGTGGAGAACATGATTGTAATGCCTATAACGATAAAAATGAAGATTATAATTTTTATCCAAGTTTGTCTCATTTCAAGGATAAACATTAATTATAAGGAAAATAGTGAAAAGAAAAGCATTTCTTACAAATCCAAAGCATCAATATTGTGTATCCTAATAAGGTGAACATGATTATAGTGCCCAATCACAAAAATAATGGATATTATTATAAGTATCCAAGTTTATCTCATTTCATGGATGAACATTAATTATAAGAAAAATGGTGAAAAGAGTAGCTATTCTTGCAAGTCCAAAGCATCAATATCATGTATCCCAATGTGGAGAACATGATTGTAGTGCCCATAACAAAAAAAAAAAACTGAGATTATTACGAGTACCAAAGTTTGACTCATTTCACAGATGAACATTAATTATAAAGGAAATGGAGGAAAGAAAAGCTTTTCTTGCAAATCCAAGGCATCAATATCATGTATCACAATGTGGAGAACATGATTGTAGTGCCCATAACAATAAGAATGAAGATTATAAAGACTATCCAAGTTTGTCTTATTTCACAGATAAACATTAATTATAAGAAAAATAGTCGAATGAAAAGCTTTTCTTGCAAATCCAAAACATCAATATCGTGTATCACAATGAAGTGAACAAGATTGTAGTGCCCAAGCAAAAAAATGATGGAGATTATTATAGATATCCATGTTTGCTTCATTTCATGGATGAACTTTGATAGTAAGGAAAACGGTTGAAAGAAAAGCTTTTCTTGCAAATCCAAAGATCAATATCGTGTATCCCAATAAGGTAAACATGATTGTAGTGCCCACAACAAAAAAATAAAGATTATTACGAGTATCCAAGTTTGACTTATTTCACAGATGAACATTAATTATAAGGAAAATGGTGGAAAGAAAAGCTTTTCTTGTCAAACCAATGCATTAATATCGTGTATCCCAATGTGGAGAACATGATTGTAATGCCTATAATGATAAAAATGAAGATTATAATTTTTATCCAAGTTTGTCTCATTTCAAGGATGAACATTAATTATAAGGAAAATAGTGAAAAGAAAAGCATTTCTTGCAAATCCAAAGCGTCAATATTGTGTATCCTAATAAGGTGAACATGATTATAGTGCCCAATCACAAAAATAATGGATATTATTATAAGTATCCAAGTTTATCTCATTTCATGGATGAACATTAATTATAAGAAAAATGGTGAAAAGAGTAGCTATTCTTGCAAGTCCAAAGCATCAATATCATGTATCCCAATGTGGAGAACATGATTGTAGTGCCCATAACAAAAAAAAAAAACTGAGATTATTACGAGTACCAAAGTTTGACTCATTTCACAGATGAACATTAATTATAAAGGAAATGGAGGAAAGAAAAGCTTTTCTTGCAAATCCAAGGCATCAATATCATGTATCACAATGTGGAGAACATGATTGTAGTGCCCATAACAATAAGAATGAAGATTATAAAGACTATCCAAGTTTGTCTTATTTCACAGATAAACATTAATTATAAGAAAAATAGTCGAATGAAAAGCTTTTCTTGCAAATCCAAAACATCAATATCGTGTATCACAATGAGGTGAACAAGATTGTAGTGCCCAAGCAAAAAAATGATGGAGATTATTATAGATATCCATGTTTGCCTCATTTCACGGATGAACTTTGATAGCAAGGAAAATGGTTGAAAGAAAAGCTTTTCTTGCAAATCCAAAGCATCAATATCGTGTATCCCAATAAGGTAAACATGATTGTAGTGCCCACAACAAAAAAATAAAGATTATTACTAGTATCCAAGTTTATCTTATTTCACAGATGAACTTTAATTATAAGGAAAATGGTGGAAAGAAAAGCTTTTCTTGCCAAACCAATGCATTAATATCGTGTATCCCAATAAGGTGAACATGATTGTAGAGCCACTAAAAAAAGAATGATGCTTATTACAAGTATCCAAGTTTGTCTTATTTCGTAGATGAATTTCATTATAAGGGAAATGGTAGAAAGAAAAGCTTTTCTCACAAATCAGAACCATCAATATCATGTATACTAATTTGGAGAACATGATTGTAGTGCCCATAACAAAAAAAATAGAGATTATAACGAGTATCCAATTTTGTCACATTTCACGAATTAACATTAATTATAAGGAAAATGGTGGAAAGAAAAATTTTTCTTGCAAATCCAAAGCATCAATATCATGCATACCAACATGAAGAATATGATTGTAGTGCCTATAACAAAAAGAAAGGAGATTATTACAAGTATCCAAGTTTGACTCATTTCATGGATGACCATTAATTATAAGAAAAATAGTGGAAAGAAAAGCTTTTCTTGTAAATCTAAAGAATCAATATCATCTATCCCAATGCAGAGAAAATTATTGTAGTGCCCATAATGAAAAGAATGGAGATTATAATGAGTATCCAAGTTTGTCTTACTCCATGGATGAACATTAATTATAAGAAAAATGGTGGAAAAAAAAGCTTTTCTTATAAATCTAAAGCATCAATATCACGCATCCTAATGTTGAGAACATGATTGTAGTGTCTAATCACAAAAAGAATGGAGATTATTATGAGAATCCTAGTTTGACTCATTTAATGGACAAACTTTGATTCTGAGAAAAACGGTGGAAGAAAAACCTTTTCTTGCCAAACCAAAGCATTAATATCGTATATCCCAATGAGATGAACATGATTATAGTGCCTAATCATAAAAATAATGGAGATTATTATCAGTATCCAAAGTTTATCTCATTTCATGGATGAACTTTGATTATAAGGGAAATAGTGGAAAGAAAAGCTTTTCTTGCAAATCCAAAGCATCAATATTGTGTATCTCAAAGAGGTGAACATGATTGTAGTGCCCGAAAACAAAAAGAATGGTGGTCATTACGAGTATCCAAGTTTGTCTCATTTCACAGATAAACTTTGATTATAAAGGGACATGGTGGAAAGAAAAGCTTTTCTTGCAAATCCAAAGCATCAATATTGTGTATCCCAAAGAGGTAAACATGATTATAGTGCCTGAAAACAAAAAGAATGGGGGTTATTATGAGTATCCAAGTTTGTCTCATTTCACGAAAGAACTTTGATCATAAGGGAAATGGTGGAAAGAAAAGCTTTTCATGCAAATCCAAAGCATCAATATCATGTATCCCAATGTAGAGAAAATGATTACGGAGCCCATAATGAAAAGAGTGGAGATTATAGGTAGTATCAAAGTTTATCTTATTTCACGGATGTACTTTAATTATAAGAAAAATAGTGGAAAGCAAGGCTTTTCTTGCCAAACCAAAGCATTAACATCGTCTATACCAATGAGGTAAATATGATTGTAGTGCCCAATCATAAAAGAAATGGAGATTATTACGAGATTTTAAGTTTGTATCATTTCATGGATGAACTTTGATTATAAGAGAAATGGTGGAATGAGAAGCCTTTCTTGCAAATCCAAAGCATCAATATCGTGTATCCTAATGTGGAAAACATTGTTGCAGTGCCTACTCACAAAAGAAATGGAGCTAGCTACTAGATTCAATTTGTCTCATTTCATGGATGAACTTTGATTACAAGGAAAATGGTGGAAAGCAAAGCTTTTCCTACAAATGCAAAGCATCAATATGTATATCCGAAATTGGAGAACACAATTGTAGTGCCATAACAAAAAGAATGGAGATTATTACGAATATCAAGGTTTGACTCACTTGACAGATGAATATTAATTATAAGGAAAATGGTGGAAAGAAAAGCTTTTCTTGCAAATCCAAAATGTCAATATCGTGTATCCTAATGTGGAGAACATGATTGTAGTGCCCATAAGAAAAATAATAGAGATTATAATGAGTATCCAAGTTTGTCTCATTTCATGAATGAACATTAATTATAAGTAAAATGGTAGAAAGAAAAACTTTTTTTGCAATCCAAAGCATCAATATCATGTATCCTAATGCGGAGAACATGATTGTAGTGCCCATATCAAACAAAATGTAGATTATTA
Organism: Adansonia rubrostipa; assembly: GCA_038381775.1. Taxonomy (NCBI): domain Eukaryota; kingdom Viridiplantae; phylum Streptophyta; class Magnoliopsida; order Malvales; family Malvaceae; genus Adansonia; species Adansonia rubrostipa. The sequence continues at coordinate 72,905 of JBBYHM010138340.1, read as the reverse complement.
TGAGTATCCAAGTTTGACACATTTCATGGATGAACATTAATTATAAGAAAATGGTGGAAAAAAAAGCTTTTCATGCAAATCCAAAGCATCAATATCGTGTATCCTAATAGGGAGAAAATGATTGTTGTGCCCATAATGAAAAGAATAGAGATTAGAATGAGTATCCAAGTTTATCTCATTTCATGGATGAACATTAATTATAAGGAAAATGGTGGGAAGAAAAGCTATTCTTGCAAATCCAAAGCATCAATATCGTGTATCCCAATATGGAGAACATGATTGTCGTGCCCAAAACAAAAAGAATAAAGATTATTATGAGTATCCAAGTTTGGCTCATTTCATGGGTGAACATTAATTACAAAGACAATGGTGGAAAGAAAAGCTTTTGTTGCAAATCCAAAGCATCAATATCATGCATCCCAATGTGGAGAACATGATTGTGGAGCCCATAACGAAAAGAATAGAGATTATAGTTAGTATCCAAGTTTGTTTTATTTCACGTATGAACTTTAATTATAGGAAAAATGGTGGAAAACAAAACTTTTCTTGCCAAACCAAAGCGTCAATATCATGCATCCTAATGAGATGAACATGATTGTATGGCCACCAAGAAAAAGAATTGACGTTATTATAAGTATCCAAACTTGTATCATTTCATAGATGAACTTTGATTATAAGGGAAATGGTGGAAAGAAAAGCTTTTCTTGCAAATCCATAGCATCAAATCATGGATCCCAATATGGAGAACATGATTGTAGTGCCTAATCACAAAAAAAATGGAGATTATTATGAGAATCCAAGTTTGACCCATTTGATGGACAAGCTTTGATTGTAAGGAAAATGGTGGAAAGACTTGCAATTCCAAAGAATCAATATCGTGTATCTTAAAGTGGAGAACAAGATTGTAGTGCCCATAACAAAAAGAAATGAGTTTCGAAGTTTCATTCATTTCACCGATGAACATTAATTATAAGGAAAATTATGGAAAAAAAGCTTTTTTTGTCAATCCAAAGTATCAATATCGTGTATCCCAATGTGGAGAACATAACTGTAGTGCCCATAATGAAAGGAATGGAGATTATATTTAGTATCCAAGTTTGTCTTATTTCCAGGATGAACTTTAATTATAAGGAAAATAGTGGAAAGAAAAGCTATTCTTGCCAAACCAAAGCGTCAATATCACGTATCCCAATAAGGTGAACATGATTGTGGTGCCCAATAACAATAAGAATTGAGATTATTACAAGTATCCAAGTTTGTATCATTTCATGGATAAACTTTGATTATAAAGAAAATGGTGGAAAGAAAAGCTTTTCTTTCCAATCCAAAGCATCAATATCGTGTATCCCAAGCTTAAGAACATGATTGTGTGCCCATAACAATAAGAATAGAGATTATAATGAGTATCCAAGTTTGTCTCATTTCACAGATCAAGATTAATTATAAGGAAAATAGTGGAAAGAAAAGGTTTTCTGGCAAATCTAAAGCATCAATATCGTGTATCCCAATATGGAGAACATGATTGTAGAGCCCATAACAAAAAGAATGGCGATTATAATGCATATCCAAGTTTATCTCATTTCATGGATGAACATTAATTAGAAGAAAAATGGTGGAAAGAAAAGCTTTTCTTACAAATCCAAAGCATCAATATAGTGTATCCCAATGTGGAGAACATGATTGTAGTGCCCATAACAAAAAGAATGGAGATTATTATGGGTATCCAAGTTTGACTCATTTCACAGATGAACATTAATTATAACAAAAATAGTGGAAAGAAAAGCTTTTCTTGCCAAAGCAAAGCCTCAATATTATATCCCATTGAGGTGAACCTGATTGTGGTGCCCAATCACAAAAATAATGGAGATTATTATGAGTATCCAAGTTTGATCTATTTCATGGATAAACATTAATTATAAGGACAATGGTGGAAAGAAAAGCTTTTCCTGTAAATTCAAAACATCAATATCATGTATGTCAATGTTGAGAACATGTTTCTAGTGCCCATAATGTAAAGAATGGAAATTATAGTTAGTGTCCAAGTTTGTCTCATTTCATGGATAAACTTTAACTATAAGGAAAATAGTGGAAAGAAAAACCTTTCTTACCAAACCAAAGCGTCAATATCGTGTATCCCAATATGGAGAACATGATTGCAGTGCCCTTAATCAAAAAAATGGAGATTATAATTAGTGTCCAAGTTTGACTCAATTCACAGATGAACATTAATTATAAGGAAAATGGTGGAAAGAAAAGCTTTTCTTCCCATATCAAAGCCTTAATATCATGTATCCCGTTGAGGTGAATATGATTGTAGTGCCCAATCACAAAAATAATGGAGATTATTATGAGTATCCAAGTTTGTCTCATTTCATAGATGAGCATTAATTATAAGAAAAATGGTGGAAAGAAAAAGCTTTTTTTGTAAGTCCAAAGCATCAATATCACATATCCCAATGTGGAGAACATGATTGTAGAGCCCATAACAAAAAGAATGACAATTATAATGCATATCAAGTTTGTCTTATTTCACGAAAGAACGTTAATTATAAGAAAAATGGTGGAAAGAAAACTTTTCTTGCAAATCCAAAGCATCAGTATCGTGTATCCCAATGCGGAGAACATGATTGTAGTGCCCATAACAAAAAGAATAAGGATTATTACGAGTATCCAAGTTTGAATCATTTCATGGATGAACATTAATTATAAGGAAAGTGGTGGAAAGAAAAGCTTTTCTTTCAAGACCAAAGCATCAATATTGCTTATCCCAATATGGAGAACATGATTGTAGAGCCCATAACAAAAAGAATGGCGATTATAATGCATATCCAAGTTTGTCTCATTTCATGGAAGAACATTAATTATAAAGAAAGTGGTGGAAAGGAAAGCTTCTCTTGCAAATCCAAACCATCAATATCATGTATCCCAATGCGGAGAACATGATTGTAGTGCTCGTAACAAAAAATAGGGATTATTATGAGTATCCAAGTTTGACTCATTTCACAGATGAACATTAATTATAAGGAAAATGGTGGAAAGAAAAGCTTTTCTTACAAATCCAAGGCATTAATATCGTGTATCCTAATATGGAGAACCTGACTGCAGGGCCCATAACAATAAGAATGGCTATTATAAGGCATATCCAAGTTTGTCTCTTTCGACATATGAACATTAATTATATGGAAACTGATGAAAAAAAAAGCCTTTCTTGCAAATCCAAAGCATCAATATCATTTATCCTAATGCCGAGAACATGATTGTAGTACCCAGAATGAAAAAAATGTGGAGTATTAATTCTAAGGAAATGGTGGAAAGAAAACCTTTTCTGCAAGTCCAAAGCATCAGTATCATGTATGACAATGTTGAGAACAAGATTATATGCCTATAATGAAAAGAATAGAGTTATAGTTAGTATCTAAGTTTGCCTCATTGCACAAATAAACTTTAATTATAATGAAAATGGTGGAAAGAAAAGCTTTTCTTGCAAATCTAAAGCATCAATATCGTGTATCCCAATGTGAAGAAGATGATTGTAGTATGGAGATTATTACGAGCATCAAAGTTTGACTTATTTCACAGATGAACATTAATTATAAGGAAAATGGTGGAAAGAAAGGCTTTTCTTGCAAATTCAAAGCATCAATATCATGTATGCCAATGTTAAGAACATGATTGCACTGTCCATAACAAAAAGAATGGAGATCATAGATAGTACCCAAGTTTGTCTAATTTCATGGATGAACTTTAATTTTAAGGAAAATAGTGGAAAGAAAAGCCTTTCTTACTAAACCAAACCGTTAATATCGTGTACCACAACATGGACAACATGATTGTAGTGCCCATAACGAAAAGAATGGAGATTACAATTAGTATCCAAGTTTGACTCATTTCACAGATGAACATTAATTATGAGGAAAGTGATTGAAAGAAAAGCTTTTCTTGCAAATCCAAAGCACCAATGTCATGCATGTCAATGTCGAAAACATGATTGTAGTGCCCATAACAAAAAGAATGGAGATTATAATTAGTATCCAAGTTTATCTCATTTCACGGATGAACTTTAACTATAAGGAAAATGGTAGAAAGAAAAGCTTTTGTTGCAAATCCAAAGCATCAATATCATATATCTCAATGTGGATAACATGATTGTAGTATGAAGATTGTTACGAGAATTAAAGTTTGACTTATTTTGTGGATGAACATTAATTATAAGGAAAATAGTATAAAGAAAAGCTTTTCTTGCAAATCCAAAGCATCAATATTGTGTATGCTAATGTTGAGAACATGGTTGTAGTGCCCATAACGAAAAGAATGGAAATTATAGTTAGTATCCAAGTTTATCTCATTTCATGGATGAACTTTAACTATAAGGAAAATGATGGAAAGAAAAGCCTTTCTTACTAAACCAAAGCGTCAAAATCATGTATCTTAATGTGGAGAACATGATTGTAGCACCATTAACGAGAAGAATGGAGATCATAGTTAGTACCCAAGTTTGGCTCAATTCATGGATGAACATTAATTGTAAGGAAAATGGTGGAAAGAAAAGCCTTTCTTACCAAACCAAAACGTCAATATTGTGTATCCCAATAAGGTGAACATGATTATGGTGACCAATAACAAAAAGAATGGAGATTATTACAATTATCCAATTTTGTATCATTTCATGGGTGAACTTTGATTATAAGGAAAATGGTGAAAAGCAAACTGCTTCTTGCAAATCCAAGGCATCAATATCATGTATCCCAACATGAAGAACATGATTGTAGTGCCCATAATGAAAAGAATGGAGATTATAATTAGTATCCAAGTTTGACTTATTTCACGGATAAAGATTAATTATTAGGAAAATGATGGAAAGGAAAGCTTTTATTGCCAAATCAAAGCATCAATATCGTGCATCCCAATAAGGTGAACATGACTATAGCGCCTAAACACAAAAATAATGGAGATTATTATGAGTATCCAAGCTTGTCTCATTTTACAAATGAACATTAATTATAAGAAAAATGGTGGAAAGCAAAGCTTTTCATGCAGGTCCAAAGCATCAATATCGCGTATCCCAATGTGGAGAACATAATTTAATACCCATAACAAAAAAAAGGGAGATTATTATGCGTATCAAAGTTTGACTCATCTCACCGATGAACATTGATTATAAGGAAAATGGTGGAAATAAAAGCTTTTCTTGCATATCAAAGCATCAATATTGTGTATCCCAATATGGAGAACACGATTGTAGTGCCCATAACAAAAAGAATGGAGATTATAATGAGTATCCAAGTTTGTCTTATTCCATGGATGAACATTAATTATAAGGAAAATGGTCGAAATAAAAGCTTTTTTGCAAATCCAAAGCATCAATATCATGTATCCTAATATGGAAAACATGATTGTAGTGCCCATAACGAAAAGAATCGAGATTGTAATTAGCATCCAAGTTTGACTCATTTCATGGATGAACATTGATTATAAGGAAAATCATGGAAAAAAAGCTTTTCTTGTTAAATCAAGGCATCAATATCATGTATCCCAACAAGGTGAACATGATTGTAGTGCACAAACACAAAAATAATGGAGATTATTATAAGTATCCAAGTTTATCTCATTCCATGGATGAGCATCAATATAAGGAAAATGGTGGAAAGAAAACCTTTTCTTTCAAATCCAAAAAGTTAATATCATGTATCCCAACTTGGAGAACACGGTTGTAGTGCCCATAACGATTATTACGAATATCCAAGTTTAACTCATTTCATGAAAGAATATTGACTATAAGGAAGATGATGGAAACAAAAGCATTTCTTGCAATTCCAAAGCATCAATATCGTCTATCCCAATGTGGAGAACATGATTGTAATGCCCATAACAAGAAGAATAGAGATTATAATAAGTATCCAAGTTAGTCTTATTTCGTAGATGAACATTAATTATAAGGAAAATGGAGGAAAGAAAAGTTTTTCTTGCAAATTCAAAGCATCAATATGGTGTATCCCAATATGGAGAACATGATTATAATGCCCATACCAAAAGGAATGGAGATTATTACAAGTATCCAAATTTGACTCATTTCATGGATGAACATTGATTATAAGGAAAATGATGGAAAGACAAGATTTTCTTGCAAATCCAACGCATCAATATCGTGTATCCCAATATAGAGAATATGATTGTAATGCCCATAATGAAAAGAGTGGATATTATGATGAGTATCCAAGTTTGTCTTATTTCACGAATGAACAGTAATCATAAGGAAAATGGTGGAAAGAAAAGCTTTTCTTGCAAATCCAAAGCATCAATATCGCGTATCTCAATGCGGAGAACATGATTGTAGTGCCCATAACAAAAAGAATGGAGATTATTGCGAGTATCCAAGTTTGACTCATTTCACAGATGAACATCAACTATAAAGAAAATGATGAAAAAAAAAGATTTTCTTGCAAATCCAAAGCATCAATATCATGTTTCCCAATGCAAAGAATGTGATTATAGTGCCCATAACAATAAGAATGGAGATTATATTGAGTATCCAAGTTTGTCTCATTTTACGGATGAACATTACTTATACGAAAAATGGTGGAAAGAAAAGCATTTCATGCAAATCCAAAGCATAAAAATCACGTATCCCAATGTGGGGAACATGATTGTAGTGCCCATAACAAAAATAAGGGAGATTATTATGATTATCCAAGTTTGACTCATTTCACGTATGAACATTAATTATACAAAAAATGGTTGAAAAAAATCTTTTCTTGTAAATCCAAAGCTTCAATACCGTATCCTAATATGGAGAACATGGTTGTTATGCCCAATCAAAAAAGAAATGGAGATCATTACAAGATTCCAAGTTTGTCTCATTTCACGGATGAACTTTGATTATAAGGAAAATAGTGGAAAGAAAAGTTTTTCTTGCTAGTCCAAAGCATCAATATCGTGTTTCCCAATATGGAGAACATCACTGTAGTGCCCGATCACAAATATAGTGGAGAGTATTTTGAGTATCCAAGTTTGTCTCATTTCACGAATTAACTTTGATTATAAGGAAAATGGTGGAAAAAAAGTTTTTCTTGTAAGTCTAAAGCATCAATATCGTGCATCCCACTGTGGAGAACATGACTATAGTGCCCATAACAAAAAGAATAGAGATTATTACAGGTATCCATGTTTGTCTCATTTCATGAATGAGCTTTGATTATAAGGAAAATGGTAGAAAGAAAAGCTTTCTTCCAAATCCAAATCATCAATATCGTGTATCTCAATTTGGAGAACATGATTGTAGCACCCATAATGGAAAGAATGGAGATTATAATAAGTATCCAAGTTTGTCTAATTTCATGGATGAAAATTAATTATAAGGAAAATGGTGAAAAGAAAAGCCTTTCTTGCAAATCCAAAGCATCAATATCGTGTATCCAAATGTGGAAAACATGACTGTAGTGCCCATAACAAAAAGAATATAGATTAATTGTAGGTATCCAAGTTTGACTCATTTCTCAAATGAACATTAGTTATAAGGAGAATGGTAGAAGCAAAAGCTTTTCTTACAAATCCAAGGCATCAATATCGTGTATCCTAGTGAGGTGAACATGATTGTAGTGCGCAATCACCAAAATAATAGAGATTATTATGAGTATCAAGTTTGTCTTATTTCAAAGTTGAACTTTGATAATAAAGAAAATGGAGGAAAAAAAAGCTTTTCCTGCAAATCCAAAGCATTAATATTGTGTATCCCAATGTGAGAACTTGGTTGTAGTGCCCAATCACAAAAGAAGTGGAGATCATTATGAGATTCCAAGTTTGTCTTATTTCCCGAGTAAACTTTGATTAGAAGGAAAATGATGGAAAAAAAGTTTTTCTTGCAAGTCCAAAGCATTAACATTGTGTAACCTAATATGGGGAACATGATTGTTGTGCCCAATTACAAAAATAATGGAGATTATTATGAGTATCCAAATTTGTCTCTTTTCACAAATAAATAATAATTATAAAAAAATGGTGGAAAGAAAAGTTTTTCTTACAAATCAAAAGTATCAATATCATGTATCCTAATGTGGAGAACATGATTGTAGTGCCCATAATGAAAAGAATGGAGGTTATTACGAATATTCAAGTTTGACATATTTCACAGATGAACATTAATGATAAGGGAAACAGTGAAAAGAAAGGCTTTTCTTGCAAATCCAAAGCATGAATATTGGGTATGCCAATATAGAGAACCTGGTTGTAGTGCCCATAACGAAAAGAATGGAGATTATAGTTAGTATCCAAGTTTGTATCATTTCACTAATGAACTTTGATTATGTGGAAAATTGAGGAAAGAAAAGCATTTCTTGCAAATCCAAAGCATCAATATACCAATATGGAGAACATGGTTGTAGTACCCAATCACAAAAGAAATGGAGATTATTATGAGATCCCCAGTTTGTATCATTTCATTGATGAACATTGATTATAAGGGAAATGGTGGAAAGAGAAGCTTTTCTTGCAAATCAGAAGCATTACTATCATGCATCCCAATATGGAGAACATGATTGTAGTGCCCAATCACAAAATAATGGAGATTATTATGAGTATACAAGTTTGTCTTATTTCATGGATGACCTTTGATTGTAAGCTTTTCTTGCGAATCCAACTCATCCATATCGTGTATCCTAATTTGGAGAACATGATTGTAGTGCCCAAAACAAAAAAAAATGGAGATTATTATGAGTATCCAAGTTTGACTCTTTTCATGGATGAATATTAATCATAAGGAAAATTATGGAAAGAAAAGCTTTTCTCGCAAATCCAAAGCTTTAATATCTTGTATCCCAATATGGAGAACATGATTGTAGTGCCCATAACAAAAAGAATGGAGATTCTAATGAGTACCAAAGTTTGTCTAATTTCATGGATGAACATTAATTATAAGAAAAATGGTGCAAAGAAAAGCTTTTCTTACAAACCCAAAGCTTCGATATCGTGCATCCCAATGTGGAGAACATAATTGTAGTGCCGATAACAAAAAGAAGGGAGATTATTACGAGTATCCAAGTTTGGCTCATCGCATGGATGAACATTGATTATAAGCAAGATGGTAGAAAGAAAAGCTTTTCTTGTAAATCCAAAGCATCAATATTGTGTATCCCAATGTAGGGAACTTGGTTGTAGTGCCCAATCACAAAAAAAATAGAGATATTATGAGATTCCAAGTTTGTCTTATTTCACGGATTGACTTTGATTATAAGGAAAATGGTGAAAAGAAAAGTTTTTCTTACAAGCCCAAAGCATCAATATCATGTATCCCAATGTGAAGAACATGATTGTAGTGCCCAATCAAAAAAATAATGGATATTATTATGAGCATCCAAGTTTGTCTCATTTCATGGAAGAACTTTGATTATAAAGAAAATGGTGGAAATAAAAGCTTTTCTTGCAAGTCCAAAGCATCAATATCGTGTACCACAATGTGGAGAACATGATTATAGTGCCTAATCATGAAAATAATAGAGATTATTATGAGTATCCAAGTTTGCCTCATGTCATAAATAAACTTTGATTATAAAGAAAATGGTGAAAAGAAAAGCTTTTCTTGCAAATCCAAGGCATCAATATCGTGTATCCCAATTTGGAGAACATGATTGTGCCCATAAGAGAAAGAATGAAGATTGTAATGGGTATCCAAGTTTGTCTTATTTCATGGATGACCATTAATTATAAGAAAACTAGGGGAAAGAAAACCTTTTCCTACAAATCCAAAGTATCGATATCGTGTATCCCAATATTGAGAACATGATTATGGTGCCCCTAACAAAAAGAAAGGGGATTATTGCGAGTATCAAAGTTTGACTAATTTCATGGATGAATGTTAATTGTAAGAAAAATAGTGGAAAGAAATGCTTTTCTTGCAAATCCAAAGTATCAATGTCGTGTATCCCAATGTGGAGAACATGATTGTGGTGTCCAATCACAAAAATAATGGAGATTATTATGAGTATCCAAGTTTGTCTCATTTCATAGATAAACTTTGATTATAAGGAAAATGGTGAAAAGAGAAGCTTTCTTGCAAATTCAAAGCATCAATATCGTGCATCCCAATGTCGAGAACTTGATTGTAGTACCCAATCACAAAAATAATGAAGATTATTATGAGTATCTAAGTTTATCTTATTTCACAAATGGACTTTGATTATAAGGAAAATGGTGGAAAGAAAAGCTTTTCCTGTGAATCCGAAGCATCAATACTGTGTATCCTAAAGTGGAGAACTTGGTTGTAGTGCCCTATCACAAAATAAGTGGAGATCATTATGAGATTCCAAGTTTGTTTGATTTCCCAAATGAACTTTGATTATAAGGAAAATGGTGGAAAGAAAAGTTTTTCTTTCAAGTCCAAAGCATCAATATCGTGTATTTCAATATGGAGAACATGATTGTATGCCCAATTACAAAAATAATGGAGATTATTATGAGTATCTAGGTTTGTCTCATTTCATGGATGAACATTAATTCTAAGAAAAGTGGTGGAAAGAAAACCTTTTCTTGCAAATCTAAAGTTTCAATATCGTGTAGCCCAATATGGAGAACCTCATTGTTATGCCAAAGATGAAAAAAATGGAGATTATTACGAGTATCCATGCTTAACTCATTTCACAGATGAACACTAATTATAAGGAAAACAGTGAAAAGGAAAGCTTTTGTTGCAAATCCAAAGCATCAATATCATTTATGCCAATATGGAGAACATGGTTATAGTGCCCATAACGAAAAGAATAGAGATTATAGTTTGTATCCAAGTTTGTCTCATTTCACAGATAAGCTTTGATTATGAGGAAATTAGTGGAAAGAAAAGCTTTTCTTGCAAATCCAAAGCATCAATATCATGTATACCAATGTGGATAACATGGTTGTAGTGCCCAATCACAAAAGAAATGGAGATGATTAATAGATCCTAAGTTTGTATCATTTCATGGTTAAACTTTGATTATAAGGGAAACAATGGAAAGAGAGGCTTCTATTGTAAATTCAAAGCATCAATATCATGTATCCTAATATAGAGAACATAGTTGTAGTGCCGAGAACGAAATGAATGGAGATTATAGTTTGCATCCAAGTTTATCTCATTTCATGAAAAAACTTTCATTATAAGGAAAATGGTGGAAAGAAAAGCTTTTCTAGCAAATCCAAAGCATCAATATCATGTATACCAATATGGAGAACATGGTTGTGGTTCCAAATCACAAAAGAAATAGAGATTATTACGAGATCCTGAGTTTGTATCATTTCATGGATAAACTTTGATTATAAGGGAAATGGTGAAAAGAGAAGCTTTTCTTGCAAATCCAAAGTATCAATATCATGTATCCCAATTTGGAGAACATGATTGTAGTGCCCAAGCACAAAAACAATGGAGATTATTATGAGTATCCAAGTTTATCTCATTTTATAGATAAACTTTGATTGTAAGGTGGAAAGAAAAGCTTTTGTTGCAAATCCAAAGCATCAATATCATGTATCCTAATATGGAGATTATTACAAGATCCTATGTTTGTATCATTTCATGGATGAACTTTGATTATAAGGAAAATGGTGAAAAGAAAAGCTTTTCTTGCAAGTCCAAAGCATCAATATCGTTGGAGAACATGATTGTAGTGCCCAATCACAAAAATAATATAGATTATTATGAGTATCCAAGTTTGTCTCATTTCATAAATGAACTTTTACTATAAGGAAAATAGGGAAAAAAAAAGCTTTTCTTGCAAATCTAAAGTATCAATATCATGTATCCTAATATGGAGAACATGATTGCAGTGCCCATAACAAAAAGAAGGGAGACTATTACGAGTATCCAAGTTTAACACATTTGTCGGATGAACATTAATTATAAGGAAAATAGTGGAAAGAAAAGCTTTTCTTGCAAACCCAAAACATGAATATCGCATATGCCAATATGGAGAACTTGGTTGTAGTGCCCATAAAGAAAAAAATGGAGATTATAGTTAGTATCCAAACTTTCTTATCTCATGGATGAACTTTGATTGTGAGGAAAATGGTGGAAAGAAAAGCTTTTCTCACAAGTCTAAAGCATTAATAGCATGTGTCATAATCTGGAGAACATGATTGTAGTGCCCAATTTATCGATACATGAAACAAATATATTGCTACAAGCCCTATTTGTATCAACACAACCTCTAAGATTTTGAATTTTGATGATACGAAAGGCCTGTATCAATACATCTAGGCCATGTATCGATACGTCATGAAAAAATATGAATTTTTCATACCTTTTGCCCTCTGAACAACTCACTTTAGTAGGGAATGAAGGATGGCTGACCTATGCTTGTTTGTATAACCTTGTGACTCCTTGAATAATGGCCTTTGATGTCTTCTTTTTACATTTTTTCTTTAATATGATCCCTAGGCATTGCAAACCTTCCTAAAAAACTTTTTTACTTAGGGCCATATCACCTAACAATGCTTGGTGACATGGTACTTGGCAGTCATCCCTATTTTTTATTTTTATTTTTTTAATTCTATTACCTTTTAATTAAGTCTTGAGATGCCAGAAATTGGCCTAAACAAAATGAGGTGTCTACAATAACTAAAGCATGCAAATAGACAATACATAATTTATAAAAAGTTTAGGCAAAAAAAAAAAAAAAGCTCAAGATCAATACAAACTTTTATAAAGAATTTATAGTTGCTTGTCTATTGGCTTGAGTAACTTGTCAATTGCAATAAGTAACTTGTTAATTAACATAAGTAACTTCTCAATCAGCATAAGCCATGTGTTGATTCATTCTTTTTAAGAAAATGGTATTGGAATAATATAAAAATAATATTATTGTAAGATTGTTAGGAAAATTAGTCCCAATACATAAAAACAAAATTATATATGAAACTATATTATGGAGAAAACAAAGAGAATAAACAAATAAAAATAAATTATTTATGTTAATGAAAAAAAAAGCAATAAGATTGAGTCAAGGTAATATTAGTATAAGCCTTGCAAGCCAATCATTGTAGCTTGTAAGGTGTAGCATTTAGTGATTTCGTGTATTCAAACATTATATTTTATTAATGTTAATGAGGTATTTCTTTATCCATAAGATTCCTTTTGAATAATTTTTATGAAAATTTTATGAAGATAAAGCCTGTGAAATACATTGGCCTTGCCAAAGAATTGTAATAGGTTACAATTGTAGGACCCTTATACATCAAAGCGATGTTTCGAAAACCATTCCTGGTCATCATACTATCAAGTAAGGCGATTAAAAATGTGTAAGAACTGGTATATAATAAGCCTTTATGCATTTGATGCATGCAATTGATATCACATGGGTGCTTGTTATGAGAACAAGTTCACTGAACATGACCCACTATAAGAGTATCATTTGGTATTTCACTCAAGTCTCTTTGAAAAACACTCTTATATGTCAATAATGTACGTGGTCCTTAGACTTGCAATACCAGGTCACCTTGCATGTGAATTATTATACTTAGAGATCATCATGAACATGTTCATAATGAAAGAATACCAAACTAAAGGTGGTTTTGGTTATGAAATGAACATACTTAAGGTGAATGAACAGTCTAAAGAGAATTCATCTCATATGTCTCACATTCACCTTGTATTTAAAGGGACATATCTCACATGTAACTAGCTCGTGTTAACTCAAAAACCTTGGCCATGACAATACTAATTATGGAATTGACACTAGGGGTTGCATACTAATATAGAATAGGCTAAGAGTAGACATTAAACCATCATCCTACTTGTTTCAAGATATATGATGAAAGGATTGAATTACACTAACATACTAAGCACTAAAGGGCTTACCAAAACCATATTGACACTTCTTGTATGTTTCGTGGCCATAATGCATTGGTAGATGCCAATCTTGGTCCATGAACATAAATACTCTTAATCAAGTATTTCATATTTATAACTAACATGGGGCCTTAATTGGTCACACACATAATGGTGATTAGTATAAATTAAATTGAGATTGGGCTAATATGTTTAATACAAGTAATGGTTGCTTAGACTTAATTTGAATAAGTTTATATGGGCTAGAGGAAAAATTGTAATTTCACCAAAATTAAAATTTTAAACCCTAGATATATTTAACTCATTTTTGCCATCCAAGTACCTTAATTTTTGGTAAAACAATTCGGCTAAGGAGGACCCTAAAAGAAGTTGGCAATATCTTTCCCACAACCCTATAGGATATTGCACAAACTCAATTAAAGCAAAAAAAAATATTTTTTTCTTTTTTTGATTAATGAATCCAGGTCTTTTAAGTGCGATCGAAGGTTTATTGAAAACCTAAGTTGCTAGCACGGCTCTTATAACAAAGTTTCTTTAGTTTTTCGGGTCACCTATGTGGATAACTGTTAGAGGTGGATGTTTGGACAACTTTGTTTGCGACAGCTAGGCTTAGTGTTTGACGAATTATGGTCATGGAACATTCACCACTGGGTTATTCCAACCCTGATCTAAGGTATGAAAATTTCTAGATCTATTTGTTGGATAATTATATAGATTTGATTGATCAAAACATACAAGATGATCCTTAGAGGAAATCTCAATATTGGTTGTTTATCTTTATTCTACTGTGCATGTATGGTTAAATTTTGAGAAAATTTTTGTACAATGTTTAAGCATGAAATCAAGATTTCCAATAAGTAGTATCCAAGCCTCTTTGTCTTATTTTGACTGATCTAGTGTTTTGGTTGTTACTGATTGCAAAATTATTTGATTTTGATGTATTTTGATTTGATTCATGTGTATTTAATTTTTAAAATTCTAGCATGTTAATCTATGTTTATTTTTAATATTAATTAGTTTGAAATTGTTTTTTACTAATTACTATGATATTGGATCATTGATTAACAATTTGATTTTGATTAGTGCCAGGCTGGCTCCATTTTAGAGTTTTGATGGTGTTAAAATTTTTAGCAGCACTTAGCGTGATTATTCCCTTGAGTTTCCACCATGAAAGTTTTGTGAAAAGTTCATAATTCGAGGCAAACCCTACTTAGGATAGGAAAGTAGGATTTGTGCCAACTACTCGTACTTATGATAGGATTAATTTGATTTTGGTTTTTTTAATATTTTAAATATGATATGATCTAGTTGTATTAATCCAAAACTAAATAAATTAAAATAAAAAATATTATTTGCCAAATGTTGGCAAAAGTAGTACAAACACCTCCCAAAGAAGTTCAGTCCAATCAAAACTCCTCTTGATCATCAAACACCTAATTATCCATTGGGGATAATTGGGTTATTTTTCTTAAATTGTTTAAAATATAAATTAGATAATAAAAAAAACATAGAATAAGATTTCAATTAATTTGATTAATTGAAAATATATTTGATTTAAATGATTAATCCTACTAAGAGTAGGATTTGTTCTAATATGATTAGAATAAACGTTAATCATGTAAGAAAATTATTTTCTTAATTAAATTAAATTAAATTGTTTTCAAATTTAGGTAATTTGAATCAAAATATGTCTATTAATTTATATTCATAATTGTTGTAGATGTATTGGATAATTATGGACTAGGCCTAATAGGATTGTGGATGTATATTTGATTGTTTATGGTTATTTAATTTTTAATTAAACAGGGTTTATGAACCCTACCTTATCTTTATTTTTTTGGAGCTGTAAATTCTTTTCTAACCTCTCTCCCCTCGAATGTAACTTAAGGTTTCTTTACTACAAATATAATTAGATTACTTAAAGTGTAAAATTAGGGTTTGTTAGGAATAAATTTTGTAACTCAAAGATAAAGATTCAAGTAAAGGCACCATGAGGCTCAGGAGATTGCATGAAAATTTGTGATGATCCTATTTGTACTTTATCTAGGAATTGAAAAAGTAATTCCCTTCGGTGGCTTAAGGAAATTACATTAGTAAAAGTCCATAATCATTCAGGTAGTATGTAAGATAGAAGATTTCTTTCATGTGAAAATTTAAATGCTACACATGGTAATAAAGATGAGATCTTAATAAAAAAAAACCAAACAAAATCCCTTGTATGCATTGAGTCACATGCTATGCATGATAAAGATGCCTTCCATTGTTCATAACGAGAAACTCAAACTCTGACCGTTGAGATTTGTTAATCTGACTTAAGGTCTTAGTTGTCTGAATTGCTAGAGTTATCAATAATGGTTCTTACTCAATTAATGCTATGTCATCCGAATGCATACAACTTAATCACATAGTATTAGAGGCAAAACTTAAACAAAATTTATATGATACATTTGGGCAAGGACTTGCCACCTAACTAATCTGGAGTTGTATAGAGATGCAATTAGGAAGCTATGTTGCCCACCTAATTAGGTGTGTTGAGATATTTTAGGTTGACTCAAGGTCATAACATATTAAAAGGGGATTCCAACCTACTAGAAATACCTTAAAGAGATTTTCGTATAATAGTGAAGGCCATTATTATGAAAAATTAGTGGAAGGATCAATAAAGATTTAATATCTTATCTTTATTGATTCAAAACATCCATATCTAACTAATACTCATTTTCATACCAGGTTGTTGATGATGGTAATTATGATAATTATATTGCGAGGCATTTTAGATGATGTAAGCCTAAAATATTTAGACCGGTATGTAAGATTGAAAAATGTTCCTAATAAAAAATAGGTAGCTGACCACTATTGATTTGATCACTTGGATAGTTGATTTAGGTTTTGGTTACACTTATGTAATGACATAAGTTTGTTAAAGAACATTAAAGAGTTAGGTCGTAATGAGGTAGCTCTAAAACTAGGCAATGGACAAAAGTTGTAATCATTGCCATTGGAACTTATACCTTATCATTGCCTTCATACATGACCTTAGAACTAAAAAAGTTTCATTATTTTCCTAGATTGTCTAGAAATATCATTTCAGTATCATACCTCACTAACAATGATAATTTTGAGTTTAGAATAGAAGGCAAAAGTTGCATTATCATTATATATGACATAGAGTATGGATTATTTTCATTAAAGAATGCTTTATATGCTCGATCCATACATGCCTCTACTTAATATAAATATGAAGAAAGCAAAGAAGTGTGATCCATCAAAAACCTAAAACCTCTGCTTAATATAAATGTGAAGAAAGCAAAGAAGTGTGATCCATCAAAAACCTATATCTGACAATAGAGTTAGACATGTAAATGAGACTCGAGTAGCCAAATTAAACAAACAAGGTTACCTTAACCCATTTGATTATGTATCATATGTGGGACATGCAAATGTTGTCCCCTTGGTAAAATGACCAAAACTCCTTTCCACTAGTAAAGATGAAAAGGCCAGTGATTTATTAGCCATGGGCATGTGTGGTCCTTTCACGAGTATATTTTGATATGTGTGGTCTATTAAACATAATGGCTAGAAATAGGCATTCCTACTTCACCTTTACCTATGGTTACTCTAGGCATGTGCATGTGTACTTAATAAAGTACAAGTCTAAAGCTTTTGAAAAGTTCAAAATGTTTAGGACTGAAGTAGAGAAACAAACTAGGAAAAGAATTTTGACTCATAGATTCGATCAAGAAGGAGAACACTTAAGTCAAGAATTCTTAGGGCACCTAACAAAAAATGGTATTCTATCTAATAGACTCTACCCAGAACTCTGAACATAATGGAGTGTTTAAAAGGAGAAACCAAACCTTGTTAGACATGGTTTGTTTAATTATGTCCAAGAAAGATATGCTTTTGGGGATATGCCTTAAAATCATTACATATCTTCTAAATAGGGTTCCAACTAAATCTATGGATTTGACATTGTAAAAGATGTGGCATGGTGAAAGACCAATTCTATCTCATCTCAAAATATATGGTTCTCCAATTTACATGAAGTGAACAATGTCTAGCAAGCTTGAAGCTAGGTTAAATAAATGTAAATTTTCGAGGTATCCTAAGGAAATTTATGGGTATTACTTTTACAATCTAATTAATCAAAAATAGTTGGTTCAAATCATATCATTTTCTTAGAGAAAAAGTTGATATTGGAAGAGTTTAGTGAAAGTAAAATTGATATTAAAAAAGTTTAAAAGCCACAAATAGACATTCCAATAGAACCAAGTTAAAAGTAAAAGCATTAAATGTTCCACTCAAATCTCAAGAAACATAAAACAACTCTAATGATTTGGTAGGATCGAACAAGGTCCTAAGAAATATAGATTTCTTATGGACAAAATGACTTACCTAGTGGTACTAAACCTACCACTTTTGAGGAAGCAATTTCTAACATTGGTTTTGAGAAATGGCTTGATGCCATGAAATTTGAGATGATGCCATAGATGTTAATCAAGTATCGACTTTGGTTGACCTTACTCAAAAGGATAAATCCTATAAGGTGCAAATAGGTTTTTAAGAGAAAGAATAATGTAGATGGCAATGTTCAAACATATAAGGGTAGATTAATAGTGAAAGGCTATAACAAGTTAAAGGCACTAATTATGAGGAACCTTTTCACCAGTTGCCATAGCAAAATCCATTTGGGTATTGCTTATGATAGCTATATATTACAATTATTCGATATGGAAATTGGATGTAAAAATAGCATTTTCTTAATAGGAATCTGTAAGATGAGGTGTATATGAAACAACCTGACGGCTTTGTATCTAAGTCAAATCCGAATCAAGTATGTAAGCTAAAGAAGTCCATTTATGGATTGAAGCAAGCTCTGTGGAGTTGGAACATCAGATTCAATGAATCAATTAAAGATTTTGGATTTAGAAAGAATCCTAATGATCCATGTGTTTACAAAAGATAAACTTTTAGGTAATCATTTTCTTATTGCTATATATTGACAACATATTACTTATGGGAAATAACATACCTATGGTATAGACCATTGAGGTCTGGATGTCCAGACAACTCTTCATTAAAGATTTAGGAGAAGTTGTATTCGTACTAGAATTAAGATCTATAGAAATAGATCAAAACAAATGTTTAGCTTATCCCACTCCTTATACATGGACAAGATTCTTGAAAGGTTTAAAATGGAAAAATCCAAGCTAGGAAACTTACCTATGGTACATTGTATAAATTATTCAAAAGAAATGTATCCTAAAACATTGAATGAAAAGTCATGGATGAATGAGATTTCATATGCTTTGGCAGTTGGATTCATCATGTATGCCATGTTATGTACTAGACCAAATGTATCATATGATCTAATTATCACGAGTAGATACTCGAGTAATCCTAACAAAGATCACTAGACTACTGTGAAAAATATCTTAAAGTACTTACAAAGGACTTAAGATATATTTCTAGTGTACGGAGAGGCTGATCCCCAAGTTAAAGGATGTAGGCTTTTAGTCAAATTATGATAACTTAAAATCAAAAAGCTATTTTGTATTTACCCTTAATAGAGCTGTAGTTAGTTGGAAAAGTTCCAAAGTGGCAAAAACTGCAGATTCAACAACCAAAGCTGAATATATCTTTACATGTAAGGCAGCAGAAAAAGTGATTTGGATTAAGGAGTTTTTTATTGAGCTTACTATGGTTCTAAGCATTATTGATCCAATACATCTTTATAGATATAATAGAGAGATGTATGTTAATATATAACAAGTACTAAGAATAAAATAGCTAATCCATGGACCAAGTTTCTAATAAAAACATGATCGTCATATAGAGAGTATGGGACTTGGACATCTGGGTAATTGGCTTTAGTGATAGTGAGAGATTGTTAGTGCAAGCAAGCCAATTTAAGCATTTCAATGATTTTGTGTATTCAAGCATTATTTTTTTATTAATGTTAATGAGGTATTTCTTTATCCATACGATTTCTTTTGAATAATTGTTAAGAAAAATCTTATGAAAATAAAGCCCATGAAACACATTAGACTTGCAAAGGAATTGTAATAGGCTACAATTATGAGATCCTTATGCATTAAAATTATGTTTCTAAAATGATTCTTGGTTATCGTATTGTCAAGAAAGGGCATTGACAATGATTAAAAACTGTTATGTAATAAGCCTATATGCATTTGATATATCCAACTAATTTCATAAGTTCACTAAACATGACCTGCTTAAAAGTTCCATTTGGCTTAAAAGGTCATAGAGTTGTTATGGCATATAAGAGTGAAAGTGGGATATGGATTTTGTCGATGTAGATTTAGCACTTATGGCATTTTTTGGCATAATCAATGCAATCATTTTTTAGTGTCAATTAGTAATATCACAATTTTTTTGTCTATTAGCATGAATACCATAAATTCCTTCATGGACCTCTTCTAGAATTCTCTTAGCTTTAAAAACATATAAACGTTGGAGTCATTATACCAGCTTTTTGATCTTTTCTTGCATAGGACTTCACCATCTAAAACAAAACTTACAAACATTCTTCAGATGGTTACTTGTCAATTTCTATAGCATGTTTTAAGTATTATTGGTCTTAAATATAATGAAAAATGTCATGGTACCATGGCAGCCTATCCCTTGCTTCTTCTATGCTATGGCAATAGGCCAGAGCTTCATGAATACTTATTTGGATGGGTGTAACTTCTGACTCTCGAGTGTCACAACATGCCTTAGGGTTGATCCTCATAGATCTGTGGGTGCGCACGACTTAAAATATTTTTTTGACTTGAAAATTTCTTCTTGACGAGACTTTTCTTTTGTTATGTGATTAGAATGAGAATTTATAGATTCTTAACATGTGATATAGTGAAGGGGACCGTAAGATGAATCGTTCATCTTATTAGTCTCGGATGACCATCACGAAATGGCCAACGCATGGAGTCACCACTAATCATTTTAGGCTAGGCATTACTAGATGCCTATTAAAACCTATGTTTTGAGTCACAAAACTCACAACATCGATCCCTAGGCCTACATAGTGCAAAGATTCACCATTTAGGTTCGAGAGTTGGTTACGCACAATGAGGTATGAATAATGAGGTACTAACCTCTTTGCGACACCCCAAATCGATACTTTACTAGCTATGTCTTATCTCAGTTTTGATTCTTTTGATCTTAACTTGTCAGTATTTCGATATAACCCCCTTTTAATGCATGAATTTTATATAAATACAAATCCAAGTTTTGATGAAAAGATTTAATCTTATATGCGCCTGGGAAACATAGGGAATACAGAGATTTTCAATAAAAAATGACCTCTAGATTTTACTTTGAAAAATGAAATATTCCACTTTGGGCACTGAAGAAATAGCCACGTGAAATATTACCTTTAGTTTACTTGAAATGTTTTGAAAACATGCATGCAAATAATCATCACAAAGAAATCATGTTAGCATGGCAATGAATGAAGTAACATAACATGGACCATTTAATGTAATGATAAAGGGAAGAGATGGACTATTAGAATTTCTCACAATTGGCATCAATTATTTAGGAATATCCGAATTGACTATTTTTTAGAGGCATCTGGGTTCCTGATTGAATGAGGTTTTCTTGACACATTCATGAAAGCCCAGGAAGGAGAAAAATTTAATTATAGTTGTAAAACAGGGTTGGAGTATCCCTTCAAAAAGATAGGGTTTGAGTATCCCCATGGATGATAAATAATTTTAATAAAGGAAGATTTCTAAATCCTAACAATTTTGAAAAGCGGGGCTAGAGTATCCCCTTGAAAGATCGAGGTTGGAGTATCCTTATGGATGATATATAATTTGGATAATGATGTTTAAATATTGAGAATTTTGAAAAGCAGGGTTGGAGTATCCCCTCAAAAGGTTAGGGTTGGAGTATCCCTAAAAGTGATAGATCTAACACTCTTTAAAGAAGTTGAGTTGGAAAACATAAGTTATCAAAACTTCGTGATTTAGAAAATGAGTGAGCATTTTCACAATTTTTGGCAAAAGAAGTTGTGAACGAGGATGGTAAAGATGTAAAAATATATTTGTGCCCTGAAATGAGCTTGTGGGAGGTCGAAGCATGTTCTCAAGTCTGATCGGGGTGATACGGAGACATTTGAATGTCTTAAGATAAAATTTGGGAAAACAACTAAATTTTGACCGTGATCGAGAATAGGGGACAGCATCGTGTAATCCCACTTTTCGAATTTATTCTAAATTGGTTTGAATACTTTAGAGGGTGGACAAGATACTATTAGAAAGGTAACTTGATGATGGTCAATCTAAAAATATTTTCAATGTCTTAAAAAGTAACTTTCCAGAGGAATAAATTTTCAAGTTCGGATTAATTTCACTACTGTTAGAGCATACGAGGACAAGGTGTGTCAAAATTTGAAAAAATCATTCCAGACTTATTTGGTATTGAAAAATTGCAAATAATACATTTCCAGAAAGGGAATTTCATGAACTTTTTAGAAAAAATGATGGATGGATTTGGAAAAATCATTTAGTGGGCCTAACAAAAATGCACTTTGTTCACTTTAGGGCTTCTGGACAATCTAGGTTTTAAACATCATAACTCTTTCATCCGGACTGATCCGGGGATGAATAAGACCTTATTTTAAAGATATTTTGACACACTTTCTGAGACAAATATTATAAAATTCATGAAAAATCGTTTGAGATTTTAAAGTGATTTTTTAATTTGTAATAGTGATGTTGCTAGTAGGGGTAAAGCAAAGCAAAGGATATTTCTTAGTTTCTCTATGTTTACAAGTCCAAACTCGAGTCATCGACATTCGAACATCCATGACTAAAGAGAAAGAGTGGCATAAGCATCGCGAACTCATTTGCATAACCTCGGGATAATTTGGGATAATGAAATAGCACATTGATCATACCACTTAAAGTTTTCACTAAAAAACAAGGCACAAAAATTTCATGAACAAGTGTAAGGTCATTTTCGTTGCAAAATCAGAAGATTTGAGCTCGTTTAACCAAGATTCCAGATTTGAAAAACTTAATTTTCCCTAAGATATTTTTTGCAAACTTTAAAGAAAATGCTAAGTTCATGTAATCCTCATTGGTTGAGGTTAACATGCTTGGCTTGAGGAGGTTTTGAAAATCAATTTTTTTGATAGCCATCAAACATGCATTTAGACAAGGAGAAGGTAGTGAATTACAAGGGAATGGCACAAAACATAAATAGGGATGCAAACTTTACCAATGGTCTTGATAAAGAAAGTTTTATGCACACATCTCATGGAGTGAAGCATGTTGAAAATAACAATGATTCATGATAAAATGCAAGCTAACATATAAACATGCTTGAAATATGCCAGGCTAAGGATTCATACATGGATTAATCATAACAAGATGCATGGATATGGCATAAAATGCATGAGCAAGAGCTATCAAAATAATGAGGATGAAATAAGTCATTTTGCACATTAAAAGGGAATTAAGGCATCCAAATCCTAAACTACCACAACCAAAGGCCACAATAATGCATGAGAATCCTAAGAGGGTAATGGAAGCATGGAGAGCACACTAAAATGATGAAGATGTTGAAAAACAAAAAATGAAAGTGATAAAGGAGGAAGTTATACAAACAAAACTTCAATTTTTTGCAAAATAGTTGGAGCAACAGAGATGGCTTGAATTTCCCTTATTCCTTGCTGTTAATAAGTAAGAAAAAGAGAAAAATAATGAGGTTTTGGTTTTGGTATGAATGAGGGTGATTTTCAGAATATGTAATGGTTAAGAGTGAATGTTTTGGGGCTATTTTTTGGTGCTAAGTGAAGAGCTACGGGATTTGGTTTTCTTGATGTGTGAATGTGTTTTAGAAGCTAAAAATGAGCTAGAATCTAAAGATATCTCAGCTGAGATATAAGTGGTCTACTTATACCAACATTTTAGAGCCAAATTAGAGGTGTTTTTGGTCATTTCTCAAGGGGGACAAAGTGATGTCATCATGCTGGCTATAAAGTGGTTGTAAGGAGCAACTTACTACCAATGTGATGGACACAGGATGGCTAGTTTAAATGCTGCAATGATTTTCTAGCAAATAGGATGGCTGATGGTGATCTTGGTCAACAAAATAAGGAGTAGTAGGGTGATCATGTCACATTGACCCTTTTGATCTAATTTAGACTTCAAAAAAAATGTTTTGATTAATTCAAAAGTCCAAATTCGTAATCTAATATGGGTTTTGATCTTTTCTAATGCAAAGAAATGAGTGTTTTTTATCAATGGTGGATGAGTAAAAAATGCCCTGACTGTGGAAAATGGCCTGTATGTATCGATACATTGTAGAATTTATCAATACATTTGGTCCAAAAACCTTGAGTGTATTGATACAATGAACATTGTATCAATACTATGAACCATTATATCAATGCATGTTGATATGTATCGATAAATTTCTTTACAGAATGCATGTTTTGGTCTTGGCATGGCCTAGTATTGATACATGAGCTCATATATCGATACATAAGCTCATGTATCGACACATAAGCTTATGTATCGATACATTTACATGTTGCATCGATACAAATGGGGACATTTCAAATTTTTGGATCATTGGAGCATTGTATTGATACATGAGAACCATGTATTGATACATTCAAGCAAAATTGTCAATTTTCTTATATCTTTTATCCTTGGACACCTTGAGCTTCGTCCTTTGATGCCACATCTTTGCATTTATCTTTGATATGATCCATAGGCCTCCTTGACCTTCTTAAAAATACTTTTTCGTCAGGTGACACGTCACCCGATGATTATCTCCCCCTCTCACGTCCATTCCCCAGGTTGCTAAAAATATTAGCCTAGACAAAATAAGGTGTCTACACCGAGTTACTTCAAATATAAAGGCTAGGGTTGCCAAAGCATCTACCACTTAATTGTCTTCCAAGGTAAATGCCCAAAGTTGATGTTATCGAATTATTACTTTAGTTCATTAATTAGCCTACTGTATTGGATCGGCTTCACATCCCATGCTTCCCATTCCTTTTGAAGTTGATAAGTTACTGAGGTAGAGTCCCCATACATTAATGCTTGTAAAGTTTTAATGCCTCTCTCAATGGTCAACCAGAACCCTAATACACAAGCCTCATATTTAGCTATGTTATTGGTGCAGTCAAAGTTCAGTTTGTCAAATGAAAGGATAATAATCTTTGTTTAGTGATATCAGAATAGCCCTCATTCTGTGTCCTAATGCGTTAAGGTTTTATCAAAATACATTTTCCAAGTTTGGCTGAATTGATACCATCTTTTGCTTTAGATATGCATATTAGGACCTTATCTGGGAATTTAAAATCTATTTCAGCTTACTAAGAACTTAACTACCATGCTACCTTTGATGGCTTTCTGGCTCACATAAATGATGTCATATTTAGAAAGTAAGATTTGCCATTAGGCCAACATTCCTAACAAAGCAAGAGCCTTGTATAGGTATTAGATAAGCTCTAGTTTGGTAATAAGCCATATGGTGTTATATAACATGTATTGCCTTAATGTCTGAGTTGTCTAAGCTAGAGCATAACATAACTTCTTAATTATGGAGTAGTTATTTTCATACTCTATGAATTTCTTGCTTAGGTAGTAAATAGCTTGTTCTTTCATTCCAAACCCATCATGTTGACCTAGTACATAGCCAATGGACTTATTAGAAATTGACAAAAATAAGATTAATGGTCGATTGAGCATCAATTATACAAGTATTGATGGGCTCGATAAGTAACACTTTACTTTGTCAAAAGCTTGTTGGCACTCATCATTCCATTCACTAGGGTTCTGTTTTTGGAGTAGGCAGAAGATCAGATCACATTTGTCAATTAGCTCAATCTCCTGAGGAAACGCCTTACTTTTTTTTAGGTATAAGGCAATAGATGTTTTGGATAGCCTTTACCTTGTTGGGATTGACCTTAATTCTTTGTTTACTCACAATGAAGCCTAATACCTTGCTAGAGTTAACATTAAAGGTGTACTTAGCTGGATTTAGGTTGAGTTGATATTTGTACAGCCATTTGAAGAATTTGTATAGGCTAGCGACATGCTCAATCTTTTTCGAGGATTTGGCAATCTTATCATTCACATAGACCTCTATTTTATTATGCATGTGGCCATGGAATAATCTCACCATTGCCTTTTGGTAAGTTACCTCATTGTTCTTGAGTCTGAAAGGCATAACCTTGTACTAAAAGGTATCCCACATGGTTATGAAGGTGGTTTTCTCTGTCTTCGAGTGCCATTTTAATCTAATTATAGCCCAAAATCTATCCATGAAGAAAACATGGAATTTTTTGTAGTATTATCTATTAAGGTATCGATGTGATGCAAAAAGAAATTGTCTTTAGACTAGCTTGATTTATATCCCTATAATTTATTCATGTCTGCACCTTGCCATTTTTTTTAAGAACTGAGACAATGTTAGCTACCCATTCAACATTCTTGGCTACTTTGTGAAATCCTATGTCAAACTATTTCTTTACTTCTTTAATCTTTAAAAGCATCTTTAGTTTCATTCTTCTAAGTTTTTATTGTACAGATTTCCACTTGGGTTCTAAAGAAAGTTTATGAACCACTATGTCAATGTTTAGCTAGGCATGTCTTGGTAAGACCAGGCAAATACATCCTGATTTTCTTAGAGAAGGTTGATCAGTTTAGTTCGGGTTAATGAGTTTATAAAAATTCCTATCTTGACCTCTTTCCAATCTTCCTCTATCATAAGGTTCACAACTTTAGTAGGCTCTTCATCGGGCAATATTTGCTTCTCTTCTTGTTCAATTAGTCTTAACAAATCAAGTAACACAATGCTTTCCTTAGAATCCCTCTTAGATTTGACCTTACCAGTGTAGATTGGTTGCTCGAAATTAATTTTTAGAGTTTCAGTATGAACATTATGTCATTTTTATCCATGCCTAAAAATATAAAGAAGAACAATATAGGCAAAAAATATACAAGGAAAAGAAAGAAAGTCTAAGGATTTGATAAAAATAAAGACGGAAATAGGAGATGCAATACAAAATGCTTAGTCATTTTCTTTAATAATTCTTGATAAAAGCACACCCATACAAAAGATCCTACAATGCTTTTGGGCCAAAGTATAAAGGTTTAGTTCATAGCATTACTTCGAATTAAATCTAAATAGTACAGGAATCTCTATTTCAATCCAAATGCTTAGAATGAATCCTGGAGTGCATAGACTAGTCTCATGGCCAGTTGCTAAAGTTCCTAGCTTATCAATTGCGTTGATAAAGAAGTCTTTGAATGCCTTGCTCAAAATAACCATTACAATGCCCAAGCTAGTGGTTCCTTCCTAATTCGAATTGATGTGTCCTCTTAAATGAGAACTTTCTTGCAACTATAACAGCACCATTAGTTCATATTCAAAATCTTGACCCTTTAAATAGGCCATTCTATTTTTTTTGGTGCTTGCTAAGCTTGTTTATTCTATTGGTGGACATTAGGCTTGAATCTCAAACCCTTCTTGTCAAGTTGATAATTGGCATTTAAAGCTTTGGAGACTATTATAGATACTTTCTTAGTCCCTTTTTAACCTAGGCAGCCTTACTAATGGTCAACTCGAGACTCATGTGGATACTTTTTACTAGGTAACGCTCAACCATAGGTAAATCTTCTTTGACGTAGGTGGCATTAACAAACTCAAACGAGTAGAAAGAGGACTCCGGTATACTCTCATTAGGCTCAATATAAGGGGTATCCATGAAAGTGGTGGTGATAACATCTTTGTCATCGCTAATGCTAACAATTTTGTTTCCTATGACAAAATTTAACTTCTGGTACAATGAAGATGATACTACCCTTGTAGAATGGATCCAAGGTCTCCCCAATAAGCAATTATATGATAGAGCAACATCCATTACATAAAAATCCATTTCGTATGTGCATGGTCCTATTTAGAGCAGGATAATGATGTTCCCAATAACCTCTTTAATGTTCCATGAATGCTTGCGCCACTATGCGGCTTTGCTTAGTATGAGAAATGTCAATAGGAAGTCTGTTTAAGCATATTGAAGGCATTACATTTAAGGTTAACCCATTATCAATAAGAACTATTGTATATACCTTATTTTGTCCCGGCTAATTTTTAACAATCTAGGGCATGGATGTGAGAGGTGGCAATGATCGTCACCCAAGGAAAAAGTATTTTCAGGAGGTCAAAAAGGCCTATGGATCATATCAAAAGTATATGCAAAGATGTGGCATCAAAGGACGTAGTTCAAGATGTCCGGGGATAAAAGATATGAGAAAATTCACAATTTTGATTGAATGTATTGATACATGGTTCTCATGTATCAATACAATGCTCCAACATGCCAAAAATTTGAAATGTCCCCATTTGTATCGATACAACATGTAAATGTGTTGATACATGAGCTTCTGTATCGATACAAAAGCTCATGTATCGATACTAGGTCATGCCAAGACCAAAACATGCATTCTGTAAAGAAATATATCGATATATATCAACATGTATCGATATAATGGTTCATAGTATCGATACAATGATCATTATATCGATATACTCAAGGTTTTTATACCAAATGTATCAATACATACAAGCCATTTTCCACGGTCTGGGGATTTTTGACTCGTCCACCATTGATCAAAACTTGATTTTAACTCGTTTCTTTGCATTAGAAAAGATAAAAACCCATACCAGATTATGAATTTGGACTTTTGAACTAATCAAAACATTTTTTTGAAGTCTAAATTAGATAAAAGAGGTCAATATCACATGATCACCCTACTCTTCCCGAGTTTGTTGACCAAGATCACCATCAGCCACCCTATTTGCTAGAAATCATTTTAGCATTTAAACCAGCCACCCTATGTCCATCACATTGGTAACGAGTTGCTCCCTACAACCACTCTATAGCCACCAAGCTGACATCACTTTATCCCCTTTGAGAAATGACCAAAAACACCTCTAAATTGGCTCCAAAATGCTAGTATAAATACACTACTTATATCTCAGCTGAAAAGACTTTAGATTCTAGCTCATTTTTAGCTTCCAAAACACATTCCTACACCAAGAAAACCAATATCCGTAGCTCTTCACTCACCACCCAAAAATAGCCCCAAAGCACTTATTCCCAACCATTACACATTCTGAAAATCACCTTTATCCATACAAGAACCAAAACCTCATTATTTCTCTCTTTTTCTTGCTTATTAACAATAAGAAAAAGAGGGAAATTTGAGCTATCTCTACTACTCCAACTATTTGGCCAAAAATTTATGTTTTATTGGTATAACTTCTTACTTTATCAATTACATTTTGTATTTTTCAACATCTTTATCACCTTAGTAAGCTCTTCATGTTTCCATCACCCTCTTAGGATTCTCATGCATTATTGTGGCCTTTGGTTGTGGTAGTTTAGGATTTGGATGCCTTAATGCCTCTTTAATGTGCAAAATGCCTTATTTCATCCTCTTTATTTTGATAGCTCTTGCTCATGCATTTTATGCCATATCCATGCATCTTGTCATGATTAATCCATGTATGAATCATTAGCCTTACACATTTCAAGCACATGTACACATTAGCTTGCATGAACCATTGTCATTTTCAGCATCTATAACATTTTCTTGTTACAATGTATAAATGGGAAAGTTAGCATCCCCATTCATGTTTTGTGCCATCCCTTTGTATGGTCATTGTCTTCTCTTTGTCTAAATGCACGTTTGATGGCTATCAAAAACTAATTTTCAAAACCTCCCCAAGCTAAGCATGTTAACCTCAAATAATGAGGATTAGTATGGAGTTAGCATTTTCCTTAAGGTTAGTAAAAAAATCTTAGGGAAAATTAAGTTTTCCAAAATCCGGAATCTTGATTGAATGAACTCAAAACTTCTGATTTCCAATGAAAATGGCCTTGCACTTGTTCCCAAAATGTTTGTGCCTTATTTTTGAGTCGAAACCTTGAGTAGTATGATCAACGTGCTGTTTCATTATCCAAAAATACTACAGGGCTACTTAAATGAGTTCATGATGCTCATGCCACACTTCCTCTTCAGTCATGGATGTTCAAATGCCAGTGACCCAAGTTCAGACCCAAAAACATAAAGAAAAATAAAAAAATCCCCTGCTTTGCTTTATCCTTTGCTGGCAACATCATTATTGCAAATTGAAAAATCACTTTAAAATCCTAAACAAGTTTTCATGAATTTTATAATATTTTTCTCCGAAAGTGTGTCAAAATATCTTTCAAATGAAGTCTTGTTCATCCCTGGATCAGTCCGGATGAAAGAGTTATGATTTTTCAAACCTAGACTATCCAGAATCCCTAAAGTGAACAAAGTGTATTGTAGTTGGCCCCATTAGGCTGACTAAACGATTTTTCCAAATCTGTCCAACATTTTTCCTAAAAAGCTCATGAAATTCTCTTTTCTGAAAGGTATTGTTTGCAATTTTTTGATACCAAACGAGTCCGGGGTGATTTTTCAAATTTTGACACACCTTGTCCCTCGTATGCTCTGCCAGTAGCAAAATTAGTCTGAACTTGAAAATTTATTCCCTCGAAAAGTGACTTTTGGGACATTGGGAATATTTTTAGATTGACCGTAATCGAGTTACCTTTCTAATAGTATCTTGTCCACCCTCTAAAGCCTTCAAACAAATTTAGAATAAATTCAAAAAATGGGATCATGCAATGCTATTCCTTGTTCTCGGTCATGGTCAAAATTAAGTTATTTCCCCGAATTTCATCTTGAGACATTCATATTTCTCCGTATCACCTGATCAAGACTCGAGAACATGGTTCGACCTCCCACAAGCTTGTATAAAGGCACGAATATGTTTTACATCTTTACCATCCTCATTCATAACAATTTCTTTCACCAAAAGTTGTCAAAATGTTCACCCATCTTCTAAATCATAAGGTTTTATCAAGTTATATTTTTCTAACTTGACTTCTTTAAAGAAGCATCAGATATGCCACTTTTGGAGATACTTCAACCTCGACCTTCCCAGGGGACACCCGAACCCTACTTTTCAAATTTGTCAAGATTTAAAAAAAAATCTTCCTTTATCAAATTATTTATCATCCACAGGGATACTCTAACCCTAACTTCCTGAGGGAATACTCCAATCCCATTTTTCAAAATTATCAACCTTTAAAAAATCTTCCTTCATTAAGATTATTCTTTATCCACGAGGATACTCCAACCTTATCTTTTTGAGCAGATACTCTGACCCTATCTTTCAACTACAATTAATTTTTTCTCTTTTTCAGACTTCCATGAACGTGTCAAACAAACCTTATTCAATCAAGAAACCCAGATGTATCTCAAAAATTATCGATTCAATTATTCCTAGATAATTGATGCCAATTACGAGATAAATTCTAATAGTCCATTCATTTTCTTTATCATTACATTGAATGATCCATGTTATGTTACTTCATTCATTGCCTTACGTACATGATTTTTTTGTGATGATTATTTGTATTCATGTTTTCCAATCATTTCAAATAAAATTAAAGGTAATGTTTCGCGTAGGTATCTCTCCAATGCCCAAAGTGGAACATTCCATTTTCAAAGTAAAATCCAAAGGTCATTTTTATTAAAAATTTCTATATTCCCCTTTTCTCCAAGGCGTATATGAGATTAAATCTTTTCAACTAAACCTAGATTTGTATTTCTATAAAATTCATGCATTAAAAAAAGGTTATATCAAAATAGTGACAAGTTAAGTTCAAAAGAATTGAAACCGAGATAAGACATAGCTAGTAAGGTACCGATTTTGGGCATCGCAAAGAGGTTCATACCTCATCATGCGTAACCAACTCCTGAACCCAAACGATGAATCTTTATAATACGTAGACTGCGGGATCGATGTTTTGAGTTTCATAACTCAAAACATAGGTTTTAATACGCATCAAATCATGCCTAGCCTAAAATAATTAGTGGCAATTCCAAGCATTAGCCATTTTGTGGTGGTCATTCAAGACTAATAAGATGAGCGATTTGTCTTATGGTCCCCCTCACTGTGTCATAAGTCGAGAATCTGTACTTACTCATTCTCATCATGTCATGAAGGAAAAGTCTCAGTCAAGAAGACATTCCCAAGTCAAAAAAATATTTTAAGTTGTATGCACTCATAGATATACGAGGATCCACCCTGGGGCACATTCCAACAACTATTAGTAGCATGCTTCCCTTACAATAGGTGGAGATGTGGAAAGCTTTATAGTTCCCTTACCTTCATGGATTATTCCATCATTAATGAAAGATATGTAATTATATGTAATAATATTGCTCACTTAGCAATTTAATTAGCTTATCAGAATGTAAGGTGGGACACAAGCTTCATTCAAGACCTTGAGTAGAGCTTTTCTATGAGCTTCAAACATAAAAGCAATGATAGTGCAGATATCTTAACGAGTTGATTGTTTAGTTAACCAACAATGTTAATTTTGCTATGCTTGATGAATTTAAAAATTTTATTATTTTTTTCTTGCTTACTTATTATTTGATTACTTTTGAATATGATTATTGCCTCACCTTCTTTAATGTTTGAATTGTAAAGGGAGTATTCTCTTTGTTAACTTTGGCTTAGATGCTGCTAGGGCATAGCATCCGCTGTTACGAATTAGATGGCTTACTCTTGTAAGGTCGATGGCTGTTTATTGGCTAGATTCCTCTGTCATCACTATTTTACTTTCATATTTCCATGACATTGCTTTATCCTCTTTATAAGGGAAAGAATATGGTAGCAAAAAAATCATTCTTGGTGCAAGCTACATAGTGGTGATTTTGGTGTCTTGTTAATTGGCAAATAGGATCAATGGTCTTTTAACTCTATAGAAAGGGACTTTCTTATCTTTTTTTGTAATATTGATGGAAACATATATGTCTTTCTAATGTTCTTTATAAAACTTAATTTCTTAACGGTCCATCATCTCTTAGACTAATTTAAGAATTCTAAACAGTATTGTAAAGTGTGCCTTTGTCCATAATAGTAATAGTAGGATCTGGCAAGCTCTTTATTTTGATATCAGCCTACAAACTTGATCTTTATGCTTCTCATCAATCATAACATTTAATCTCAGTTCATATGGTTTAGGAATGGATTAGCTCTAAAATTAGGCCCTACCCCTTGCTCGATTTTAATGACAACTCTTTTTAATAGGCGTAGAATTTTTCTTTTGATAAAAGTGCTATATTTGGTGCTACAACCTTCTGGTTTAGCATGGTATTCATAATAGCATTCTTATTATATGATTTAGAATAAGAAAGCAACCTTGGAGTTATAAGCATTGGAGCAACCATAACATGCCAATAAGCGAGCATAGACCTCTTTATATGAATAGGGAAATAGATCGAAGTACTCTTTTTCCTAAGGTGCTTGTTGATTGTTTGATTCTCTGGTGTTACTTTAGTTGTGAGACGTAGTATTCTAAGTAGAATTTTAACCTAGGTTTGATGAAAGATTCATGGTAAGATTGAATCTAGTAGAGTAAACCAATTATGGCACTAAGGTATACAGGTTAAAGCCTAGGTATGCCATGCTAGGGAAATACATGCTTGGTATTTAATAAAAATTTTGGGCAATCTTGGCAAGGCTTTCAATAACATCGTACAGTTTTTTTGTCTTTGCCTTTGGCAATAAACTTCTTGGTAGAGTTAGAGAATTCCCCTCTTGACATCTTACCAGTCTTTATGGTGTTCTTAATGATTTCTCTAGGTATCACCATATTAGTAAAATTCTTCATAGCACTCCCAACTAACTTCTTATAGTAAGAAGCTCATAGAATGCTAGCAAGCGTGATTATCATTTCTTTTTTGGTTAGTAAAGGATGAATTTGGGCTACCTCTGCTTGCCACCTTTGGGCATATTGTGCAATGTTTTTAGTAGTTTTATTTTCCATGGTTAACAAAAAAAGATGATCCAAAGCCTAATTAGATACATGCTTCTACCAATTAAGGAAAGCTCAAACCAAATCTACCTATGACTAAATTCTAATTCGGTTAAGCTCTCTACACCATTGTGCAACTGCTTCGATTAAACTATCTTGAAAATAGTGTATTAATAGTTTCTTTTTATCATCATGCCTGGTCATCTTCTGGTAATACATGTGCAACAGAGTCTATGGTCCTATTTTATTTATTAAAATCTAGTACTTTGAACTTGGGTGGGAAACAAGGCTTAAAACGAAGCCTAAGGATTTGGTATCCATAATTTTGAATTTATAGCTCCTTTCTACAGCTTTAAGGCATTTCTCCAATAACTTGTACTTAGTTTCATTTTTAATAACCTTGATGCACTTTGAACCAACTATTTTTTCTTATTCGATTTACTTATCGAGGTCTAGAACTAAAGGTTTTATCGATGACAACCCCATACTCACTTCAGGATATCCTTGAGCCAAATCGATGTTGTTGTAAGGTTTATATAGATGAGTGGTTGACTAGGTGATATCACTACAGTTAGGGTCATGATTTTTAGGATGCTTCTTTAAGAGTGTTGGTGGCCTTTAATCCCCTTATTCGGATTAGCCATTGGATTAGCTAGTTCCTTAGCATCAGCAGTATTTACTTACCTTTTATACTATAGGGTAGTAGCCAATAGTTTTGTCAATTCAATAACTTGATTTTATAGTTCATCAATCTTACAAAGCATTTACTCTTAGCCTTCTCAATGCATAACTTAAAACTTCTCGATACGAGCCGGTGTTTATTCTTTATTGTTTTTAAACACATATCGGTATTATATCAGTGTTGGGCATTTGATTCGGCATGTTGAGGACCCTTGCACCTTAGAGTGATGCTAGACTAGACTTATTAATATGATGTGTATGATGTATTCATAAATGAAGATCAA
This sequence comes from Adansonia rubrostipa, assembly GCA_038381775.1. Classification (NCBI taxonomy): domain Eukaryota; kingdom Viridiplantae; phylum Streptophyta; class Magnoliopsida; order Malvales; family Malvaceae; genus Adansonia; species Adansonia rubrostipa. The sequence goes on along the minus strand of JBBYHM010138340.1, from coordinate 38,221 downwards.
ATCATAAAATGTGTGGTAATGTTATGGAAGAAAACATAAATAAACAAATTAAATCATGTATATAAATGCAAGAGATAATTGGATTTTGGCAACAACTCTAACTGAGAGACAAGCTTTGCTTTCTATTTTGCTGGGGATTTATAGGTTCCTTGGTATTTCTTTGCCTTCTGAGGTGCCATGTAGTTTTTCTTCAAGTCACGAAGATCTTCGTTGATTGCATTTTTTGTCTTGACAAGGTCACATGTTGACCCCTCTTGGACTTGACACTTAAGCTCCCATTGGATCTTCTTTTCTTTTAATTAACAAATTTCTTTAGTAAAAGTGACTCTTTCTTATGCAAACTCATGCTTCATGATCTCAATTACAAATATAGGGTTTTTTGTCAAAACATGAGGATTCCATTAGTAGGCAATAGTATGGTGTCATTGACTTATCTAGCTATCCATTCATTATAGGCTAGAGACATTGTTTTCTCTTTTTTCAATATGATTCAGTAGGTTTTTTGTCATGCATCAAATATCTTTTGCACCTGGCTTTTGTAACCATCCCCTTCCTATTTAAAATCTAGTGTACAAAGCTTACAAGGAATAAGGACAAATTGTTAGCAATCAAATTGCTATAAAGCCATGAGTAGAGCGTAACTGATACTTCCCCATAATCTATTAAGTGGCCCCCAATAAGTAGAGAAATGGCTTGCATTTGTACATAATTAGACCAAGAATGATCCATGGAACTATCTAAGTCATTTCATGGCATTCAAATCTCGAAACTTTATAATCCATTGATCTTTGGTAGTATTTTACGACTACTCTTTTTCCATGAACTTTGTTAAAGGACTAAAATTTAGCATGTATAGCTATAGTGGTCTCTTACCCTAAAAATGTTTAAAGAGCCATAAATACAACATTGATGAGCATCCGATAAAGCATGTTTGCCTCTTTTTCTCCCAAAATTTAAGAATCGAATAGTCTCCGCTATGATGGCAAAAGCAGGATTAATGCCAAAACTTAGTTTTAAGCAAATATCTACAATGGCAACCTCTATGTGTCCCAAAGCCCTACAAAAAATGATCAAACCATAAATTTCCAATTCAAAAATGTCTCGAATCTTTGTCTTGTCTCACTAAGTACTCATGGTATATCTTAAACTATCGCATGGGATGCACACATTATTCCCTAGTTTGACTAGATGAGAGTCGGCCTAGTGCTCTTCGACTCTGACCATAATAGCCAACTTTTTTTTGAGGGTATACGTTTTGCTAAATTAGAGTAAATTTTGTCGAATTGGCCCTTCTAATATTAAACATGGCTACATACGTTTCTATGGTAGGGACTAGATCCTACATGTTAAATACGAAACACCTACATATGAGATTCTAAAATTGCATTATAGTGTATAGTAATCTAAAGTCGATGTTGACTTGAATCACTAGAGCAATATCCCCATAATCTTTTGTGAAGATCACCTTATCAATCTCAACCCAACCATTCCACACATCTCTTAACCTTTAAAGATTGAGCTGCATAAAAAACATTTTAGCTTGTTTTAGGATCTCTGAGATATATCAAGGCTAGAGGCTATCCCTACTATTTTTCTATTCCTTTTCTAACTCGGGCTTGACTATCTTAAAATCTTTAAAACCTTTAGCTAGTGCTCATGCCATGGTGAAATACTTGTTTATAGACACTGCCCCTAGAAACAACTCTCCTGAGATGACATGAAATGATATGATGCATGTGGCAAAGACAACAACAAAAGAAACACTAAGTTAGTAACGTATTAAAGACAAGAAACAAATTACAGAATAGAAATGCTCAATGGCATTACGATGCTTGAGGGTGAACATGGAAAAAAACATGGATATAGATGTTTTGCCTATCAAACCTAAACTTATATGGATAGCACAATAGCATGTTTACGATATAAGTGTCCCTTAGGATAAAGATTAATGCTTAAGATAGTGACAATTCATTCATCATGGCATTATTACAAGCTAATGTCAAGCCATCCATCGGATAGCACGATTGCTTGTTCAAGTGTTTGCTTATAGCAAGATAGCATGATGCCTTTAAGGATGTTAGGTACTTGCTTATCATCATCTAATGATTGACAAGCTCTGGGCAATTGCTTAGGTAGTATAATGATTTACCTGAGTATGTTCAGTTCCTTAAAAGGTAATACAAAGCCTCGAAAGAGATGCAAAGTGATAACATTTGAATGTTATCTTTTTGTGAAAGGAAGAGAAGCATTAGCTATCAATCGAATAGTGTAATGACATGCCTTTATAGTATTATTACAATAGATGACACAATTCAAGGTAAGAGAGAAGGCATTGGTGATGATGTTCATTGATCATCATCTAGGCAACAAAGAAATGATAAAGAGGAGTAATGGCTAAGAAATGCTTCCCCAAGTGTCTTATTCTCCAAGTCCATTTAGTAGTATTTCGATATAGCCTAACATGGTTTGGCTCTTATTGCTGACTTTGTAAGGTTAAGTTGACTTTAAAAGGTTCCCAAACCACTCTTCTATCTAGTAAGGAAAGCTAATGCACTTAAATTATAGGCCCATCATAGGCCTAGCGTAATAGGTTCAATATAAGTGGTTGTATTTTGCTATGCCCATATGGATAAAAGGAATACTTTAAGAGCATAGGTATTTTACACCTTTAAAGATATCCTAGCCCATGGGTAACAAAGAGATACCACAAAGGATAATTAGCTCACTTTCACCTAATATAGGTGTTATTTTCTCTCCAAGGAAAAAATAGTTAAGAGGCTAATGCAGATTTGAATGCAAAGTGTGTTTTGGGGAAACAATTAAACATTTTATTCATTACTTATTATCATTATACCAAAATTATTGTATTCATTTTTTGAGTAGGAAGGAACCCTATCAATCACAACAAACACAAAAACACAGATAGTGATGGCAAATAAATGTCATGTACAAAAAAGATGAAGAAAAGGGATTACAAATAAATAACAACTAAAATCAAGGGAAACTAAGAATCATGAGCTAGTTGCAAGCTTAGCTCTCAAAATTAGGTCCCTAATGGGGTTGCTAGGTTGTAGCAACATACCCCTCGTGTGATGCACTATGACTTAAAAATGAAAAAGAGATAGAGCTCTCTTTTGGATTATCCCTTGATCAAGATTTGAATTAGATGTGATAGACTGAAAGTCGAGAGGAGGACTGTTGAACAAATCATTCATCCAACCAGTCTTAGATGGTCATTATGAAATGACCATGACTTAGAGTCGCCACCAATTATTTTAGGCTAGGTATGACTGGATACCTATTAAAACTAGGGATCTGAGTTAGAACACTTAAAATACTAATTTTACAGACTGCATATGCCAGAGTTTCTTTTAAAAGGGTTTAGGAGTTGGTTACACATAGAGAAGGATTAGCACCATCATGAAGCCCAAAATTGGTACCATTTAGCCATAAATTATCAAAGTCCTAGTTTTTCTTAGTTTTTATGCAATCATTATTTATGTATAATCCCTTTCTTATGAATGCAAATTTTATAAATATTAAATTTAGGTTTTTATAATAAAAGTTTAATTAATATCTCTTCATGCAACCTTGAAGAGAGGAAAAGCATAGATGATTCGGTAAAATGAGATTCAGATTGATTTAGAAGAGGATACTCTATATTGAGCACTGGAAGGATGCTAACGTAGAACATTGCCTCAGGTTTAATGAAATTTGATTTTTTTTGAAAGCATGAATGCAAATCGTCACTAAAAAGAGAAATAGATTAGTAAGATATAGAGAAACATAATAAAAGTTGCATTAAAGATGAATACACAAAAATATAAAAAAGAGGGACAGCCGAGATGTATCCCATAATTGACTTTGATTATTAAAGAATAAACAAATTGATAATTTTGACACATGTTTGGATGATTTTGAATGATTTTTGAGAATCAAATTTTTTTATAAATATTATTTTTTAAAGAAACAAAATTTTAGAATGAAAAATTAAATTTTTTTAAAAAAAGGGAAATTATTTTTGAAAAAGCATTTTTTGGTTTTAATCTGAGCCTAAAAGAACTTATGTCATGACTCATGACACCATGGGAGAAGCCATTAAATATATTTTGACTCATTCAAATTACTAGAAAAGACAGTTCAGGAAAACTCAAGTAAATTTTCTCGAGTTCAACAAAAGCAGGGTATAGCATCACGATGTCCATTTTCTCGAATTTATTTTAATTTTGTTTGATGGTTTCTAATGGCAAACACGGTAGTGTTGGAAAGGTAAATCAATAAAGATTAATGTAAAAATATTCCAAAAATCCAAGAAAATTGCCTTCTAGGTAGATTAATTTTTTGAAACCAAGTTTGAGCCAATGCTGGTAGCAAATGCAAGAGAAAAGGGTTATGAATTTTGAAAAATTGCCTCGAACTCAATCAGGATATTAAATTGCAGACAATACCCTCTCGAAAAGGGAATTTTATGAACTTTTCAAAAATATATTCAAAAAGTCTACAAAAATTATCTAATGGATTAGAATTGCCCAAATAAAATATGAATTGCTAATTCTAAGGGTTTCAAATAGAAAAGGTTAGAAAAATATGAACTTTAATATCCAGCATGATCCAAGGGCAAACAAGGTATCTTGCAAAAGTAATTTGAAGCCATTTTAGGGAAAATGCTAGAAAATTCTAAAAAATCATTTGGAGTCCAAAAATGATTTTTCAAATAAAGATCATTATGCTACCACTACTAAAATAAGGGTTTCTTTTGGCTAAGGCTTTTGTGGTCATGTGTTAAGGTATTGGACATGCGAATGTCCATCCATGGTAGTGAAGTAACAAACCAATCCAACTCCCATAGAGTAGGCTATCGAGCCATCCACTATGCCTGCCAATAGTCATGATAGGCTCAAAACAAGGCTCAAAGTAAATACTCACAAGAATATTTTATTTTGGAGTAAAAACAAAAATTATTTGGCCTAATGAGGTTATAATTCTGAACATTTATGCTTGATATATCCCTAACATTAGGGAACCAATATATTAAAAACATTAAATCCATGTAATTCCTATTAATTAAGGTTAGTAGAGACTTAACTTGGGGTTTACTTTGAAAATAAATTTTTACAAGCATCATATAAGCATTTCAACAAACATATGATATACTAAACTAAGTGAAGATATCAAACATGTACAATCATTCAAAATAGCAAATTATCCATGCACTTCAAAAAAGAAATCATAGTGAAAACACATCCCAATGTATGGTCAAGATTAAAATATGTTGGGCTAAACATTCACACATGAAATAAGCATGTTAAAATGAAGAAAAAGATGGCAAGAATGCATTAGCAAGGTTGTTTTAATGTCAACAAGAAATATGGCATTCCAGTTCATTAAAACACCATTGAAGCACCAATGAAGTCATTAAAATCCTAAGGCTACTACAAATAAAGCCAGAATACTGCATGGAAGCCTTAGTAAGGTTATGGAAACATAGAGTTTCACTAAAATGATATGATGACGAAAAACAAAACAAAAAAAGAAAGGAAAAAAGATAGAAAATATACCTAAATGAAAGCTTGAACTCCTAGCTATATCCTTAAACAAGAATCTAACAACTTATAGCTCATTTTCTTCCTTTCCTTTGTTATGGACTAGGAGAAAAGGAATAAAAAGAAAGAGCTTTTGGTTATGATAGCTATAGGGGATAGTTTTTAAGGCGCAAATGAGGGAAAAGAGAGTTTCTGGGAGGGTAGAAAAGAGGCTACAAAAATGGAGTTTTTGTGAGAGCTTCAGTTTTCTTTTAATGTTGATGTAAAAGTTCCTCCCTCAACTGAGTAAAAATTAGATTATATAGTGGACAATTTTAGCCACTAAGATGGCCTAGCAGTGAGAGCATATAGAACTTTTGGCACGTACAATATAATGACTCATTATACCTTTCAGCATTTGATTGCCTAATCTTGATTCTTATAGGAAAAAAAACATGCATTAGCTGATTAAATGAGTAATCTCAAGTTTGTCCTTCATAAAACCAAATTTCTCATGAAATACCCTCAAGCCAAGTTTAATAGGCTTCTTCAAAATGTGTTAATCTAATGTTTATAGCCCAAAAATTAAATCTAAATGCTTTGTATGAAGTTATGTTTGATATTGGATGATTTTCGAAGCCAATTTCATGACAAAATTTGACTTTGATGTAATGGTACGCAGAGAAGAAGAATGCCTCGAATTAAACCAACAATAGCCTTTGTATCAATACATCAAGCTTTGTATAAATATATTAAGCAAGAAACCCAGAATGTATTGATACTTTGAAATCTAGTGTCAATACAAAGCATGGTGTATTAATACCATAATGCCTGTATCGATATTAAACGTGTTGTATTGATATGTACACTCTTGTGTTGATACTTGTTGGCCAAAACTTACGATTTTAGCTATGACATAACTCTGTATTGATAAACACCCTTGGTATGGACACCATTCTTTAAGTATCGATACCATGTCTTTTCGTATCGATACAACTAGGAAGATTTTGTAATTTGAATTATGCGTAGCCTTGTATCGATACTTCACACCAATATATCAAGACATACAAAAAAGTAGATTTTTTTCTTTTTGACTCTTTAAACTCCTTACCTTAGCCGAGAATGGTGGGAACTTAATTGGCACTTTTTTCAATAACTTAGTGGTACCTCAAACAATGACTTCTGATACTTCAGATATTGGTAAAATAGGGTGTCTACAGGGGTCGAATGGGTCTTATAGATTAAGGTGATTAGTAAAAATTAAATTAAGACTAGGCTAATATGTCTAACATAAGTAATGGTTATTTAGGCTCAATTTGAATAAGTTCATATGGGTGAAGGGCAAAATTATAATTTCTTTGAAATTAAAATTTTAAACCCTATATATATTTAACTCATGTTTACCATCCAAGTACCCTAATTTTTGGTGAAAAAATTTGACTTAGGAAGACATTAAAAGGAATTGGCGATATCCCTCCCAGAAGGCTTTAGGATATTTCACAAACTTAATTGGAGCAAGAAGAAATTTGGTATTTTTCTTTATTTAATTACAAAATCAAGATCTTTCAAGTATAAGGGAAGGTTTATTGAAATCTATACTATTACCACTGCTTCCAACAACAAAGTCGTGTTGGTTTACTAGGTCACTTTTTTAGATAACTATTAGAGGCCAAACGTTTGGACAAATTTGCTATCAAGCTTAATGTTTAACAACTTATGGTCATAGAACATTCACCAATTAGTTATGTCAACCCTGATCTAAGTTATGACAACTTCTAGATTTATTTGTTAGATAACTAGATAGATCTAATTGATTAACACATACAAACCGATCCTTAGAGGAATTCTTGATATTGGTTGTTTATCTTTATTTCGTTGCACTTGAATGGCTAAGTATTAAGAAAATTTTTGTATAATATTTAAGCTTGCAATCGAGATCTCAAACAGGTAAAGCCTCTACCCTTAAGACAATATTTGCTGTCTCTTAGGTGCTTAATAGAAAACACAATTCATCTCCTTAGGCCTCTTCTATCACATTAAAAAGATATTACTTTCTACATGAGATCCAAATCCCTTATTGTCTAACCCCATGCATGTGTTGGATTTCAAAATCAATAAAATATAAAGAAAAATACCAGTAGTTGTAGTAAACAAAAAAACAGTTAAACTTCCCTACGGATCTTTATGGATAGACTTACATGTAGTAAACTTAAAAATTTCAAATCAAGAATTGAACATCCATATGTTTAAAAGTTGACTTGATTCAAATGCCAAAATTTGAGAAAAAAAATCAAAAAGATACCAAGAGCTTACTTTCTTGAAAGATTCCTGAGGATCGCAAATAGCATGGTCCTGCCTCTAATGGTTATCCATATAGGCAGATGTTGAAACCTTCTTGAGGCCTGATGGTTCTCTAATGTTAGCTAGAAGGCTTGTTAAGCCCTAACCAAAGGCAAGTAATATTCCTAGTTAATCAGGAACCAAGAATGAAGAAAGCAAGATTACACTAAACATGGCAGTATCTTTAGGGTTTGTATAGGTGGGAATACTATTTGAAAAAACTAATTTTTTGTGATAAAAAATATTCTCTCTATATATTTAGCAACCTTCTATGTAAAACTAGGTTAAAACCCACTTATGAGCCTTTAGGCCATTATATCTATATATACTACTGTTTTAATGGAAGAGTTTTGACCTAATTAAAACCCCTAAAACAAGTTAAACATTTTTCTTTGTTTTAGGTCAATTACATAGTTAGCCAACCTTAGTATTAATGCTTGGCCAAAATCCCCTTAATATTAGGCCCTAAAATTTCGCCCAACAAGCTTAGACCAATAAATAAATAATATGTATTTAATAAATATAATTATTTATATTATATTATATAATATTTTGCCTAACAAGGGTGGTTGGGCATGGAATATTTCCTTGAATTTAATCCATTTATTTAAATTATTTATTTATCTAAATAAATAAATAATATGTATTTGATAAATATAATTATAAAACAATTATAAAATTAAATAAATAAGTAGGAAACACAAATTTGCTAGTATACACCATCCTATGGATTTTATCACCATAAAATCCTTAATTTATTTAAAGTTATTTTTTAACTTAATTTTAATTTTATTTAATATTAATTATCAAATAATTAATATTACAATATATTGCAAGGGACAATAAATTAATGAGATAGAAAATTTGATTCTCAATCAAATCTTGAGTCTAGATAAAATCCCATTTCAACTAGAACTAGTATTTATCCACCTTTATAGTTTATGTCTTAATTTATACACTACTTTATTAAGGCAATTTTATTATTTATGTTTTAATTAGACAACAAAATCTAGATTTCACAAATCTAATTTTGCCTCAATTAATTAAACTATTTAAATAAGTCAGTTATTCAAATTACCTTTTATTCAAATGTCATACTTAATTAAATCCCAGATTTAATCTAACAACTCTACCTTATTGTGTGTGACTCATTAGGTTCCCAATATACTGGCAATGAATATACTTAATTATATCCATAGATTAAGAGCAGCATCTAGCAACCCATAAATATAAGTGGCAATTGGGCGAGTTCAGTTCGAGTTTATTCAGGTTTAGGTTTTTCGGGTCTGGGTCATTTTGGGTTCGGGCCATTTTAGGTTCGAGCCATTTCGAGTTCACATCATTTCGAGTTTGAGCCATTTTGGGTTCAGGCCATTTTAGATTCGGGTTCGAGTTCTTCTTTAACATATCCTTTTTTTTATTTTATTATTATATATCCATTATTTTATTAACCACTTTTATCTTGTTTTTCATTTAATTTGATCCAAAAATTGAGAAGATATCAATCTTTAACCCATGGACTATGTAGGTGATAAAGGCAAAGTTTAAGTACATAATTACGAATAATCATAATAAACAATATAATTCAAATAGCAAATGGAATATTAACCTTACATTTTATTGTTAATTTGGTATAATATTAATTTCATAATGATATTATTTATTAAAAATAATTACAAAATTAGTAGGAATAAAAAATCAAATAATATTTTACCACGTGTATTATAAGGACAAAAATTCATGGAAGTAGCTAAGCAAAATAAGAAATTAAAAATCCAAAAAGCTGAGAGAATTTTAAAAAAGTGATATCAATAAATAATTATTAAATAAATGTGAAAGCAAAAAATTAATTTCAAAGAAAAAAAAATGATAGTCATTGAAATTATTAACAAGGAGATTACAATTACCTATCTACTCTTCTCCCCTCTCTTTGTCTGCTGTCTTTCTTCTCTACTACCTAAAAGGAGAGTTAATTCCCCTTATGTGTATTAAAAATAATAAAAATAAAAATTTTAAATTATTATATAAAATAATAAAAATAAAAAAATTATATTAATCTTAAATTAATATATAAAATAATAATTAAATGCATATGCATGTCTTGATTTACTTGTGAGGATATCGAAATATACAACTAATTATAACTAAACATATAACTGATTATACCTAAATGTACAACTGCATTATGAAGAATGTACACGACCCTAGAACGGATCCTACGCTCTACCGTGCACCCGTTAAGCATGTGAAAATGTTCAAGAGTAATTGTGCACGTTCATAGAATAACATACATGACAGTCATGTGAGGCATACAAGGGGGAACCGACTCTCTCCTTATGAAATAGTGACAGTAGACAAAGAGAGAAAAGAGGGATAGGTAGGCAATTGTAATCTCTTTATTAATAATTTTAATAAATGCCATTTTTTTTAAATTACTTTTCTTACTTTCACCTTTATTTAATAATTATTTACTAATTTTACTTTTTAAAAATTCTCCCAACCTAAATCCCTTCATCATATCAACTCATTATCTTCTTTTTGCAAAAAGCATAGCTACTTTCCCCTCATCTATCATCGTTCTCATCATTCATCAACTTTTTATTTCTCATCGATGATCAAATCAACTCAATCTTATCAGTTTAACCCATCAGTGTAAGGATTAAATCTGCTCAAAACTCATGATTACTTAAATCATAATGTGGTTATTTTTTCCAATTACACTTTAATAATATCTCATGATTTTATATTATAATATAATGGATACATCCGATGTTATTTGTCTTATATTCTTTGATTGGATTTACAATATTTACATGTTGTAATTTTGGTGTTGCACTGCCATATATCTTTATTTAAGCCTTACGTGTGATTTTGTTATATGATGCAATTTGATTTAAGTTAACAGGATTAAGATACTTCATTGATGATGCAAATTATTGCAGCATAGTATAAAGGTTGAGTAGGTTTTTAATTCATTTTTTTTAGTGCTGCACAAATTATCTATGGTTTTTTTTTTCTAGAAAATATTTTTACAAAAAGGTGTAAATATGAATCAATTTGTAAAAGTTTAGCAATTTTATAAAACAAAAATTCATTAATTAGGGATGGCATCCTAATTTAAAATAAGAAAAAAAACAAAAAGAAAAGTCATCACTATGACAGATTTATTATATCAAATTAGAAGATGTGAAGACAAGATTTAATATTAATCATCATTTGATTAAATTTCTTCATATGCATGCATGTAGGTGTTGGCATCTCATCAGTTAATTGGATATATCTTTTTTTTTACAGCTTTAGAACTGAAATCACATACGATTGTTTTTAATAGTCATCAAGAGTCTGTTAATAAGCATGCAGCATCTTCTATTAGTCCAACTTCTTCTTTAAGAAAATAGTCTGAAGCTTAGAAAGAGTTTATTATGCTTGAACCTGATGAACAAAAGAGATATCAACAAGAATATGGAGATTAAAAAAAATAAATGTATGCACTATAGAAAGGTTTTAATTAGTGACTTTCATTCAGGTACTAGTTCTTTGAATTGTCATTTGAGTAGATGTCCTAAATGTGTTGCATGTGAAGATGAAGACAGGGTAAGTGCATCAAGCAATATAGAATCAGATGTTTATCAAGAAATGATAGCTGAATATAGAATTAGTAATTGAGCATGGTTATCCATTTGAATGGGTTGAACATAGAAAAACTAGAGCCTTATGTTGCTATTTAAATAAGGATTTCAAACCCATTTCTAGGAATACCTTTAAGGCTGATTGCTTGAAACTACACAAGAAAATGAAACAAAAGCTTAAATCTACTTTGGAAAAAGTTTCAAGTAGGATTTATCTCACTTTTAATATGTGGACATCATGTACATTTGATGGATATCTTTGTTTGACTACTTACTATATTGCTACTGATTGGAAGCTGAATAGCAAAATTTTGAGTTTCTGTTATGTTACACCCCTACACTCTGCAAATATTTTGTATAACATCATTTATGATTCGTTGAAAGATTAAGGAATTGAAAGAAAAGTTTTTAGTATCACCTTGGACAATGCAAGCAACATGTATAACATGCAACAGATGTTGTATAGTCAACTTGATTAACAAGATGCTTTGATATGTCCTGGTCAGGTTTTTGACATTCGTTGTTGTACTTAGATATTGAACCTTCTTGTTCAACATAGTTTAGAAATGATTAGAGAAGGCTTGGTGAAAATAAGAAATTGTATGAAATATGTTAAAGGTTCAGAAGCTAGGAAGATTAAGTTTCATGAATATGTAGTTCAAGCTAGATTGACTTATTCTAAGGCATTATGGTTAGATGTTCCAACTAGATGGAACTCAACTTATGTGATGCTAGAAAGGCTTCTACACTATCTTGCTATTTTTAGAAATTTGGCAATTGCAAATCAGACTTTCAATTGTTGTTTTCTCGAAGATTGCTTTGATTGAGAAGATTTTTTTCATTTTTTAAGCCTTTTTATGATATAACTACCCTATTTTCAGGAACTAAATATCTTTAACTTATATTTTGAAAGTGTCTGCCAAATTCAAAAAATATTGAGAAAGAACTTCTGTTTGAAGATCCAATCATTAAGCAAATGGCAATAAATATGAAAAGTAAATTTACAAAGTATTGGGAGGAACACACTTTGGTGTTATCTTTTGCAACCATACTTGACCCTTATTTTAAGTTACAATGTTGCAATTTATCTTCGCACAATTGGGTCTACAATATGAAAATAAATAGATAGGCATTCTTGAACAAATGAAAAAGCTTTTTGAAAAGTATCGAAGCCATTTCGAGGAGAATTAATTTGCTTCATCTAGTGATGTTGAAAGAAGTAGTCAAAGAGAAATTTCTGAAGACATGAGAATAAGTTATATTTGTTTACATTTTACTATTAAATCATTAACTAAAAATTCAATATTTAGTTATTTTTAAATTTTACTTTATTTTATGTTTATTATCACAAAATGATAGTTGATTTTGTTTATTTTGTTACTATAGGGTTTTTGTCATCTTGATTCTTGATCTAATTCAAATAGATTAGAATTGGATACATATTTAGATGAAGTTAGACAGGACTAGTACAAGTACATTAATATTCCTGATTATTGAAAAAAATGAATTTAGATATCCTCTCTTTTCACAAATGGCAGAGGATGTGTTAAGCGTTTTGATCACTGCAGTTGCATCAAAATCAACATTTAACATGGGTGGTAGAGTTATTAACAAATGGAGAAGTTGTCTTTTGTTTGAAAATGCAGAAATGTTAATTACCACTTGAAATTGGTTATATGGATATAAGGGTAAGATTTTTTCTTTTTGTGAAACTTTTTCTAAATGATATTTACATGATTTAGTATATATTTTTAACTAAATATTATCTATTGTTTTAGATGAGGAGAGAAATGCAATCATATTTGGAAGAGAGATTGCTCACCTTTAATTTTTTTTGAATTATCCAGAACTTTTAGTTTATAAGTATGCTTATAATTTATAATATTTTTCTCTTTAATATTAGTTTTGCAACCATAAAGAATTAATATTGTGTTTTACTTATTTTGTACAAAAGAAGCTGATGTGAGATTCATTTACTTCCACATGAAGCTTGAATAGATATTTTTGTCATGGTTTTAGTTGAAATAGACAATGGACACACTGGTGAATTAAGAGCACAATCAATCTAAAAGAGATGTCCATAAATATATTGAGCTTACTATTTTGTAATTGCTATATACTAATACTATATATGTTATCAGATTCTTATCATTGTACTTGTTTAGTGTTTTGGATTCTTATATTATTACTACATGCATTCAATAGCATATATGTTACTGGTTCTTATATTATTACAACATATGATATCTTTAGTTATTTAGTATTTTTATATTGCACTTGTTTTCTCATTATCCTTAAAGTACTACTGAATCTGAATGTAGTTTTCAAATTGCTTTTTGTATTTACTCTAACTTTTTTTTTTACCTTTATTGGGTTTAGGTATAAATATAGCTTAATAATAAAATATTATTTTTAAGTTTTTTTTTTTTTTTAAATTATGTTACTCTTATATTCTTTTCTCCATATTGTTAATCTAAGTCTATGATTATTTTTTTATTTTTGATATAATATTATTTATTATGGCTTTCATGTTTAATTTACTTTATTATTTTGCTATATTATTACCAAACTCTAATTATAAAATTGCTTGAAATAGCGATTAATACTATAAGGTCGGGCTACCCGCTTGGCTTAATTGAGGCTGCGTCCTGGTTCTCATATTTTTATATTAGAGTGGCCTGACCTGGCTCAAAATAGTGATTTTAAATTAATATATTTTATTTAAATTTAATTATAAAATATATAATATTAAGAAAAAAATATTCTTTAATGTGATGAATAGTAATTTTGGCTTAAATAAATAGGTCTAGGTACGTTAAATAATGGCTTGGGCTTGAAATTTTAAAAAAATTTGAGCCGCGACCCAACCCAACCCATGAGCAAGTTTAATAAAATTTAAAATATAAATTAAGTTTTTTATATTTAATTAAATTGTTAAAAAATGTTAAAATAAAATTCATAATTAAAGTTTTTGATCTATAAAAATATTTAATTATAATTTTTTCATATTTATTTTTAGTATTGAATTCAGGTTCAGGTTTAGGTTAGGCTCGAGTTCAAGTCCTTTTGGGTTTGGGTTATTTTGGGTTCTGGTCATTTCGGGTTTAGACCATTTCAGGTTTGGGCTAGTTGGGGTTCAGGGCATTGAATTTTTTGTCAAATCGGGTTCGATTCGAGTTTAAGCTCGAGTTTTTTTAGTCAGGTTTTTGGGTTTGGGTTTATTTTGCTACCTCTACCCATGATAACCACCTAAATGCTGAAGAGTCAGTGTGACTTTATCAAAACCATTCAATAACAAGCCTATCAGTGTAATATAGTCCCTTTACCAAATATCCCAGATTTAGCATTAGGATGGTTCAGTGTCTAACCACACTTTACATATAAGATTTTACAACTTATGGTTAATAATCTTGAATCTACAAGGAATGATTCATTATAACTCATTATGCTTTGGCCAAAGCCTTTAATTCAATTAACTATTGTTAAAATCATTTGGAATATGTCTCCAATGATTACTAGAAGTGGCAAATCCTCTCAAGATCATTCATTCATCTACCATAAGATTCATGCTACTCCCAAAACCACCCTACTATAAGCATCCATCTATTGCGGACCCATTCATGATGGAATCAAAGTTTAATACTCCTCATATGAGATAACCTAGAATCACAAGGCTAAGAACTATTATACATGTCTAGCACATGAGAATATATTCCATAGACACTTAAATGACTAATACCAAATGGAGTTCTAATCCAGGCCATGTTTAGTGAGCTTTTTTCCATAAAACAAGCACTTATACGCTATCTTTAAGTATCTTATATACTTTATCTCCTGTGAGATCAAAGAGTTGCAGGCATTCAATGCATGAAGGCTTAGCATATACTAATTTTTGTGCATTATTAATGCCTTGTCTTAACAATATGATTATTAGGAACATTTTTTCAAGCAGAATCTTGATGCATAAGGATCTTATCATCATAATGGTTTACTATCTTTAAAGGCCTTTATCTTTTAAATGCTTTGTCCAATTAGTGTTTGCATGAGTGTCACGTTAATATATACCCTCAAGCGAATAAGATTGGATGAGGCAAATGATAGTGTATAATGCAAACCAATCACTTTAGTTAGTGAATCAAGGTTTTCCTTCATGTTATGGCATAATCGACAATCATGCAAACACTAATTCGATAAAGCCTATGGAACACAATGGCATTGTAAAATTAGTAATGAGTCATGACAATAAGATCCTTATACATCAAAGCTTTATTTTTAAAAATAGTCATAGTGATCGTTTTAATAACAAAAACTAGCATATGTTAAGCCTTCATGCATTTAACGCATGGAACTATTTAAACTTATAAAAGTTAAAGTATAGAGATACTTGGGGATGGCATATAGGAGCTTGTTTTATGGAAACAAGTTCACTGAACATGGTCATATGAGAACTCTATTTTGTATAAGTCACTTGAGTGTTTATGGAATATGTTCTCATGTGCCAATTGTGTATATTAGTCCTCAGACTTGTGATACCGCATCATCTTGTATAGGGGGTGTCATACTTTGTTTCCATCATAAACAGGTCCATAATAGTTGGATGCTTATGATATGGTGTTTTTGGTTATGACATGAACTAGATGGCTAATGAGTGATTCAGAGAAGATTCACCACTCAAAGTGACATCGAGACATATCTCATTTATTTTTAGCTTTGGTTAATTTAACAAATTCTTTGGCCAACGCATGATGAATTTGGGATAAAAATTGTTTTTCTAAATTTATAAGGTTAACTGAAAGCTACAAGAACTAATATGAATTAATACCTTACTAGAGACTACATTATGCTAATGGTTTTTTTGGGATATCTGGTGAAAAGACTGAAGTACATAGAAAGGCTAATTATCAAAAGGTTTCTTAAAAAGGTCATATTAACTTGTCTTGCATATTAGGTGGTCATGATGCCTTGCTAAAGGCTGATCTTGGTTTATAGGTATAAATACACTTAATTGGGTAATTATGTTTATTGCCATTATAATGGAAGACTTATGAGTCACACACAATAAGATGATCTATTGGTTTAAAACTAGGATTTAACTAGGTACAACTTAATTAAATAAAAGGTATAATGAGGAGGACTTAATTGAATTAGCTTAACTAAGAATAATTTAAGAAATAAATTATATTTATGAAATCTAATTAGAGATGTCTTAATATGGTCATAAAGATAAGAATTTCTTTTCAAGATATTGTCCATTTGTAGATACGGTTTTGGGGCTATTATTAAATAAAGTCAAATAATTTTATTTGGAAAATTAAATAATTAATTGATATTATTTAATATTATTTACATGAAGTAAAAATTGTTTTAGTTAGGTTAGTAAAATTAATTATGAATTAAATTATCCAACATGTAAATTAAACGGTTGGGCTAAAAAGCCTAATTATCAAGTCAAGAGAGTTTGGTTATGAACTACTCCAAGTTGTGCTTGCTAATGGCCTAGGCATATGGAATAGCTATCTTTGGTGTGCTATTGGGCTAAAATATTAATAAGTTAAAACTAAGGCCTAATCTTGGATAAGCTAATCAAAATAGTTTTAATTAAGCTCTTAGACACCACCACAAATGGCGCTAATCTTGACGATGGGTGAGACTAGCACATTAGTCCATCCTAACCTAGCCCGGGGTGCATTTAGATACATTATTAAGGATTTTTGACTGATCAAAGAGTATAGAAAAGCCTTAAAAGCTAACCTTAGACTTCTTTAAGGGGGTGTGGCATAATATTCTTCTTTCCTAAGCTCTCTTTTGCATCTTTATGCTTTTCTGAGTGTTCTTGAGTCGTTCTTGACACAATGAAGGTAGAAAAATAGTTTTTAGAATTGATTTGCATAACTTTAAGTTAAAAAATGTTTTTGATTGCAATGAAGGATAGAAAATTAGTTTTTTATCCTAAACGAATCAATTAGAATCAATAATTATGATAGTTAGATTCATTTACTATATCTGTGCAAAATAGCTATTTCCTAAATAAGTTGTTTTCTTATTCCTTTTGGCATAATAGGTTTGGGAATTGTTTTCGAATCACCTAAGATTTGTAGCCATTGGCTGTTAACCTTTTGTTTAAGGCTTAAAAACCCTTTGGCTAACACTGAAGAACCACCAATCCTCATGATGGCTTTAATAGGTATCGATGTGGATCACGGTTAGAGGTAGAATAATTAGATTGCTGTCCTCTAGAAAAGATCATAGTAATCCACCCATGGTATATTCATGCAGGGATTAGCACACTTAGAGTTATGAGTCTCTAAGCAGGTATGATTTCTATCAAATGTATGTTTTAAATTGCAATTAGATCACATGTATATCTTTTCCTAAGATCCTAAGGAAATCTGAGTGTGTATTTTTTAATTTTGATTAAATTTTTATACTTGTATTAATATACACGATTATGAGATTTCCTTTCATGTTAATAACACCTCTACCAAGAAAGAAAAACCTATGTTACTTTAATTTAGTAACATGTATATTGTTATTTTACTATGTATCTCATATTCCAATCTGATTGGTTCAAAGGCACACACCAACACTTTTAATGGCAACATAGTAAACAAGAAGATGTGGTGATTCTCTTTCACAAATGATAGAACCAAAGAATGAAAAACCCAAAAAAAATAGAGATAGAGGACTTTAAGGGAAAAAATAAAAAAACAAACTAATTGTCAATAGTTATTTTCACATAGTTTGATTATTTTAAAAATGAAACCCATAAATAGACATAATAGTTAAAATAATCGAATAAGAACATGTCGTAACCAAACAACCTTGGTTGGTTAATTTTGGGCTTCAAAAAGAAAAAGCTTGCTAACGTAAGCGCTATCCTAATTTGGTCTGCACGGTTGTACTCTAACCAAGCTTGAGTGGGTTTTCACCCTCTAAGAAAACATGGGTGCCCTTGTAGGCCAAAACTACCTTTAACCTTAGCCTATATATACCACATGAATTAGCTCATGTGTTTCCAATTTGGGATTCCACGGTAAATATAAACACCAACCAACTTCTTCCTCTTCGAGTGAGCACTTCAAGATCAATTTCTCATTCAATATTGATATCAACTACATAAAATAATTATGCATTGTGTATATATATATGGCACCCATGTATTTATATATGTATTTTATATTTATATATATACTTATTTAGTCAATTAATATACAACAAATTTATGACATAGATAGAAAAGATCAAATAGCTGTTTAAAAGTAAATCCAAAAATAAATCCTCGAAGTTTTACAAAAGCAATTTTCAGAATTTATATTAGTTTTGAAATATGTGATTCTAGTCCTCTATATTATTATAATGTTTAAATATATATATGCTTATATATACCATAATCAATTTTTATTTGTTTGAGTTAGAATATGAGAACATAATGAACTTGCTTTTCGTAGCATCTCCCATATTGAGTTAAGAGATGCCATCTCATAAACATGGATGTGCTTCTATATAAAGATCTCTAGACATAGCTACTTTTAGATTCTAGCTGTACAAATTATTAACCTGTCACTACTTGGCAACTAAAAATCATGGTTTTCAAGCGTAGATGTTGATTCTCTCATGTGACACAACTAAAGATGATGGAGATAGATAAAGAAACACTTTGTGGGACCTATGAAGAGTCTACAACTATTGCCTAATTGTAATTTTATAGTTTTTATAACATGAAAAGTCTTAGCACAAGCCTTTGACTGCATTGACATTTGTATTCTTAGACACTCATTCTTTAAATGCATATTCGCTTGTGTATACATCTAATTTTGTCTGAGCACTTTCTTCGATAATCCTAAAATATTCAAGATTGGTGATTAGGCAATCGTCGTAGTGTAGATAGACTTCCTTCAGGTGGACTGAGCATTTTTAAAACCTTTTTATCATGCTTAAATGGTCGCACATACACATAATAGAAAAAGTGCAATTTTGAGGGTTGTAAAGAACAATTCTCGAATAAAAATGAATATCAAAGTAAAGAAATTAGTTTCTACCTTTACAATTCTAAAATTTATTTTTTCAAATGATATCATGGTCAAAATTTTCATTTTTAGGAAATTTTTAAGATTTTTTTGTAAAAATTTGAGAGTTGACCGTCGTATATTTTTACCGACACTTGTATAGTATTTATACCCATACTTGCTCTGAAAACTTTAAAATGTTCAAGAAAAAATTTGTATTGGCATGTTTTACAACAAGGTATCAATTTGTTGAATTATTCATTAATTTTGAGTTTTTCACAATATTGCAAGTGTCATGCTCACAAAATCTTTTTATGATGAAATTTACTTCAGATTTCAAGATTTCATTTTTATTAATTAATATTTTAAATAATTTTCTAAAATTAATTCATTTTTATAAGTTTAAACATATTTTTGGAATTTTTTTGGTTTCCCAATACGAACTTTCTTTTATCAGTAAAATATTGATAGAATTCTCCCAAGTTATAAATTTTAAAATTCTTCAAATACTTCTATTAAATTGCTATTAAATTAGTTTTTTGAAATTTTAGTCCATTTTATGGTGATAATGAACATAAATGTTGGGATTTTAATTGTTAAATTCTTATCTTTTTGTAGTTTTTGAGCTATAACTAATGAAAATTACTTTATTTTATGTTTAAGGTGTAAAAAGGCTTGGAACAGAGAAAAAGGGCTTAAATGAGTTGATTGGAGCAGCTCAAGAACAGAAAAGAAAGAGCTGACATGGACATTATGTAGGCACACTCTGTAGGCAGATAGCTTAAATTAAAATTTTGATTTATTCAGGATTCTAATTGAGTAGAATCTGGAACTGATTAGAATTTAGGCAAATTTGGGAAAGTTGTAAGGGATATAAATAGAAAAGAAGGGAGAGAACCAAGGGGGAGAGTTTTTCTAGGTTTTCTAGGGTTTTTAACTTTTTCTTTCAGAAAAAAAAAAACAAGAAAACAATGTGTGGCTAAATTCTTTTCAACTAGTCAAAGGTTTTATATCGAAGATTAATTCTCTATGACTGTGAGATTTAATTTGTGTTTATATTATTCTTTGTTCTTGAATATTTGTCTTTACTTCTATGCTACATAAGCTGATAGTCATTGTTAATTGAATGT
This sequence comes from Adansonia rubrostipa, assembly GCA_038381775.1. Lineage (NCBI taxonomy): Eukaryota > Viridiplantae > Streptophyta > Magnoliopsida > Malvales > Malvaceae > Adansonia > Adansonia rubrostipa. The sequence continues at coordinate 17,594 of JBBYHM010138340.1, read as the reverse complement.
TTGGTACTACATTTGATTGATAGGATAATCTATAGCTATTTAGAAAATCAAATCCATAATTGTTGGATTATTCTAATAAAAATAGCAACTAACTTGGTTAGGAAGAATTCACAATCTAATCTAAATAAACCTAGACATGAGTTTATTGATTAGAATTAGTGATCCCCCTCTCATTATTAATACCATTGATACACTAAAACACTAAGATCGTATCTAGGGTTTATGTAATAAATAAGAGAAATAATTAATGGTCGTACCTTGATTATCAAATAACTAAAGAGGGGTAGGGAGTTAGGTCGTATCAACACCCATAACCAATTTATTCTTGAATAATGAATAAATCTTTGCATCTGTGATCAGTTGTGAGAATAAAACTTGTGATTAGACCTTTGGCTAGTGTTTGTGTGATATTGATATTTATTTTAGTTTAATTTGTCCTACATTCTTAATGGATCTTTAGTTTATTTAGTTCATTTAATTTTAGTTGACTTCATAAAATCGTTATTTTATTTTGTTAATTTTGAGAGGAAATCAAATCTTACCATTCCCTGTGGAGACAATCCTACTTATCACTATATACAAAAATCTTATTAGAGTAGAAAAATTATTTTTGTTGGATTCAACGCCCACCAAATTTTGGCACTGTTATCAGGGAGTGGTGCTAAAAGATTTATTTTCTTGATTAGTTTATTATTATTTTTGTGTGCATTTTATGCCTCATTCTTCTCATGCATATGAATTGCAATATGATCCAAAAATTGAGAAGATAGCTCATCAGTTAAGGAAGGAAACTAGGCAAAAGAGTGCTATAGAGGCAACATCGTTATCGTCAGAATTAGATTTGGCAATTGATCCAAATAGTTCATCTAGCGATCCAGAAGATGTAGATAAAACAATGGATGTAGAAAGAACTCTTTGCATTGAATATCCTAATATAGAAGTTCCTTTTGAGTTAAAATCCAGACTTATTCACTTACTTTCGACTTCTCATGGTTTTACAGGTGAAGGTCCTCACAAACATCTCAAGGAATTCTATATGGTCTGCTCGACAATGAGACCTTAGGGTGTTACTGAAGAACAGATATAGCTAAGAGCCTTTCCTTTCTCATTAGCTAATAAAGCAAAGGATTGGCTATACTACTTGCCATTGGGATCCATAACGACTTGGAATGAGATGAAGAGACAATTTCTTGAAAAATTTTTCCCTACTTTAAAAGCTACAAATATTAGGAAGGAAATATGTGGCATAAGGCAATCTCACGGAAAGACCCTTTATGAATATTGGGAGAGATTTAAACAATTATGTGCAGGTTGTCCTCAACATCAAATTCTTGAACAATTATTGATTCAATATTTTTATGAAGGGTTGTTGCCAATAGAGAAGAGCATGGTGGATGCTACCAATAGAGCTGCACTAGTGCAAAAGACTCCAGAAGAAGCCAAAAGGTTGATTTCTATTATGGCTGTGAACTCACAACAATTTGGGTCCAAGCAAGACTACCATGTGAAGAGGGTAAATGAGATGAGCGAATATTCCGTACAACAGCAATTAAATAATTTAACATCTTTTGTCAAAAAATTGGTTGTAGGGAATATACAATAGGTAAAAGCATGCGACATATGTACAACTATAGGTCATACAACTGACATCTGCCCAATGCTTCAAGATGATCCGAATAAACAACTTAATGCCATTGGAGGATTTACAGGCTCATAAAGATAAAGATGTGATCCTTACTCAAATACCTACAACACGGGATAGAAGGAACATCCAAATTTTAGCTATGCGGTAAAACCACCTAGATTCCAATCACAATATCAAGTTAGACCACCTTTTTCTCCATATCAGTGTTCATCAAAACAAGGTACATCTGTTGAAGATATGCTTCAATCACTTACTCATAATGTGCAATAATTTTAATAGGAAATGAGGACTAGTATGCGTGATATGAGAAATAGAGTAAATTAGTTAAAGGCCGAGATGAGCAAAGGGAATCCAAAAGGTTATGGGAAGCTGCCATCTCAACCAGAAGTCAATCCAAAACAAAATGTGAGTGTGATCACTTTACAAAGCAAAAAAAAACTGAAAGAGTCTAACAAAAAAGTGTCAAAGCGTGAATTGGAGAAGGAACTTGAGAAAGATGAAGAAAATACCTGTAAATGTGCAAGTGAAGGCTTCGAGTGTTGAGCCAAATAGAACTTTTGCACCACACCCTCCATTCCCAAGTCGATTTGCAAAATCTAGAAAGGAAGAGCAGGCAAAAGAAATCCTTGAGACTTTTCGCAAAGTTGAGGTAAACATACCACTTCTTGATGCAATTAAACAAATTCCTTGCTATGCTAAATTTCTTAAAAAGTTCTGTAGTGCAAAGCGTAAATTAATTAACAATGAGAAAATTCAAGTTGATGAAAATGTGTTGATGGTGATACAAAAGAAATTACCATCTAAGTGTAAAGATCCAGGTATGTTTACTGTTCCTTACAGAATTGGTAATATGAAAGTGGATAGGGCAATGTTGGACCTAGGTGCATCAATTAATGTTATGCCCCTTTCAATTTATAAATCCTTAAGGGTTAGGCCATTAAAAGAAATAAGGGTAATAATATAATTAGCTGATAAGTCTAATGCATATCCTAAAGGAGTCCTAGAAGATATTTTAGTTCAAATTAATAATTTGGTTTTCCCCGCTGATTTCTACGTGCTTCACATGGGGGAGGATGATACTATACATTATGCCCCAATACTATTAGGGAGACCATTTTTAAATAAATGTGCATAAAGGGAAGCTCACTATGGAATTTCATGGAGAAATTATTAAATTTAATATATGATGCCATGGGATATCCTAGTGATGAACATACTATGCTTGCTTTGGATGGAATTGACCTTTTGTATAGAGAATTTGTGACTTGGTAGGTGATGATAATGTGAAGGTTACACTTAAGAACAGTTTTGACAATGAGGAGGTAAAAGAAATCGAGAGGGGGTTAATTTTAAATGTTGATCTTGAGCACACCATTCTTGAATTAGAATCCTTACCTAAAAAGGTCTTATGTTGAATTACCCTTTTCTCACTCTAAACTTCTTCCTTCTCTTGTGCAAGCACCAGAATTGGAGTTGAAGCCATTACCAAGTCACTTAAAGCATGTCTACTTAGGAGAAAAAGAAACATTACTAGTTATAATCTCTAGCAAACTAGACATGTCAAAAGAAGAACAAATACTTCAGTGTTAAAAGAGCACAAATGGGGTACAGGTTAGGCAATAACAGATCTCAAAGGTATAAGTCCTTCTATTTGTACGCAAGGATATTGTTAGAAGAATGTACTAAACTTGTAAGATAAGCCCAACGTAGATTGAATCCACCTATGATGGAAGTAGTCAAGAAAGAGGTTTTAAAACTACTCGATGCATGTATAATCTATCCTATTTCTGATAGTGAATGGGTAAGTCCTCTCTTAGTGGTCCTAAAGAAAATAGGGATGATAGTGGTTAAAAATGAAAATGATGAGTTGGTGCCCACTCGAGTAAAGTGGATAGCAGCTTTGTATTGATTATTGTAAGTTGAATGTCGCTACCTGAAAAAACCATTCCCCTCTTCCCTTTATTAATCAAATGTTAGAAAGATTGGCTAGAAAATCTCACTATTGTTATCTTGATGGTTACTCAGGTTATCATCAGATTCTAATTACATTAGAGGATCAAGAAAAGATGACATTTACTTGTCCATTTGGGATGTTTGCTTACCGACACATGCCCTTCGGGCCATGTAATTCTCCATCCATATTCCAAAGATGCATGGTCAATATATTTTCTGAATATGTGGAAAACATTATCAAGGTATTCATGGATAATTTTACTGTTTATGATAATTCTTTTGATTTTATGCTTGAATAACCTTGCAAAAGTGCTTAAAAGATGTATCAAAACAAACCTTGTTTTAAATTATGAAAAATGTCATTTTATGATAGATCAAGGGATTATTTTGGGGCATGTAGTATCTTCAAAGGGTATTCAGGTTGATAAATCAAAGATAGATGTTATTAGAACCTTACCTTACCCCACAAATTTGTGAGAAGTTCACTCTTTTCTTGGACATGCAGGGTTTATCGATGGTTTATCAAAGATTTCTTGAAGATAACACTACCATTATGCAAACTTCTCCAAAAGGATATGGTTTTTGAATTTGATGAGGCATGTAAGGCATCTTTTGACAAGCTAAAAAAATATCTTACATCAGCTCTTATAATACAACCACTAAATTAAAAACTGCTATTTAAAATCATGTGTGATGAAAGTAACCATGTAGTGGGAGCTGTTCTTGGACAACAAATTGGTTGAGTTACACATGCAATATATTATGTTTCCAGGACACTTGATAGTGCTCAACGTAATTACTCAACAACGGAAAAAGAACTTTTATCCATTGTCTTTGCTTTAGAAAAATTTCATTCTTATTGGTCATGATTCGTATCCAGGCCATGTTATGACACATGTTTTTCCTATGTGCTTCTTCTAACTTAATTTCAAGAATTTAGAAATTATTCAATTTTTCTTGAAAGGTCACCAAATATCAAATTAGTATTTATCAATTCAAGGGTACAACTTTATGCAATTGAATAAGAGTTAGCATTTCACTGTCTCATGGCATATTTGTAGACTTTCATTAAAATCATGAGAAGCATCAAAGTTTATCTAAATTCTAGGATTTTCAAAATGAAAGCACCTTCTCATTCTAACCTAGGAAAGAATTTACTAGATCAAAAACTATGAAAATTTTAGAATGATTTCAATCATGAATTTTTCTAATATCAAGGATAATGGACATGCCATCTTCGTCTTTCAATGTTAAGGTTTTCTCTAATAGATAATCATCATTTAGGACATCTTTGGATGGAATGAGAAGATGAATTTAAAGGCACAAAATGGGTGGCACTGCTAAAATTTAATTTGAAGAAATTAGTACAACAAGGTAGAGTTTCATTAAGACTAAGTTCAAGTGGGTGTTCTTTTTATATTAATTCTGTGGAAGGCAAACGATCAAGTTATAGGATCCTTTTAGTCTTGAAACACAATAGTTCGACACATATTAAACTAATGCTAGTAAACACTAAGTCTCAAAGGGCTAATTTGAAAGGTCTTTGGTAAGCTCTCACTTTTAATGTAAGGTATGAAAGTTATGAAAGGTTATCTTAAATTAAATCAATAGTTAGGCATTTGGATCAACCTTTTACTAATGTCATGAAATATTTAGAAGTTTAAGATCATTTTTGGATTGTCATGGAAGAGTTCTTTTCCATTGATGGCTAATGTTATCGGTTTAGGAGTAATTCCAAAGCCTTTAGCTATGTTTTAAACTGCCATTTTCAAGTTTTCACCCTAGAACCTTATTTTTTTTCTTTTTTTTCTTTTCTTTTCTTTTCCTTTTCTAATTGATTGCCCCATCATATTCTTAATGATTCAAAACTCATCCAAAAAGATGAATTTTAAATAGTTCCTTGGGAATGGCTCCATAACTCAAATAACTATCTTCGATCAGAATAGACTTTTAAATGTATGTAATGTAAGCCATGGTTCATGGTTTAGAAAGAAAGGACAGATAAGCCTAAATCAAGTGTTTAGGAGTAATTAAATCAAGGATCATTTCTCTTTAGAAGGAACTTAATCCAGCATGTCTTTCAAGAAGTACGCATCTTCATTTCCTCATCTTTTTTTTGCTTTTTCATTTTTCTTTGCTTCTATTTATTTCTTTCTTCATTGTATTTTTCTTCATTCTTTAATATAAAGGAACTTGAAATTTAAACTGTGAAAAATCTTTAAAGTTTACTTTCTGGCAAATAACTTATTCTTCTTGCAATTTTAGAATGAGCTTTGCAGTTTGCAATTTAAACTTTGATCAATTTTCAAAATTAGCCTTATGATGACCCAATTGTTCTTCTTATAACTTTAAAATGGTATTTGCATCTTCTGATCTCGAAGCTTTACTTCATTTGCCCCCAGTGTGAGGGGTGATCCTTGATTGGGGTTTAAAAAAAGAGTAAATCATCAGGTTTAAAGGGGATTGCAAAAGGAATAACTTTCTATATTCGTGAAAGGATAGGAAAAGATGGCCATTTGTCATTGCAAGCAAAGCCATTTAAGTTGACAGGTGTTTTGCTAAGAAAAACAAGATGGTTTTCTTTCTAAAATCATTTTGAGTTCCTTAATAACATAATGTTGCTCTCAATTTTTCTCAAATTATTTTTCATTTTTTTCATTTTTTTCAACATTTTGATTTAATGAATGTTCCTTAACATCATTAAGCAATGAATTTTGGTTTTGGTATAGCCTTTAGAAATTAAATTGGCATGGTGGAATGTCTCGAATTTCACATTTTATTTATTAAGCATTGGATTGAAAAAGGTTTTATCGAAGAGGAAAAATTATTTTTGGCTCAATTTACTCTTATTTTTCTTAAATCAATTATTTGAAAAAGTGTCATGGAAGTGATTGTAAAAGGTTATCCAAATAAATTTAGGAGATCTTAAGATATCATCATTATTTAATGCATGTCAAACTATCGATATTTGAATCCTTTAGGAGCATAACCTATTTGTTCGACCTTTAAAGAATCTAGCAAAAGAACATTTGGGTGTACAAGGTCTATGGTTGAATGTTTAGGACAATCATATAAATGAAAGTAAAAGACCTTTCTAAGAGAGTTCAACCTAATGGTGATCATCTACCAAAGAAAAATTTTTGACATATTCTCATTATCCTAGATACTAGAAATCATTATTAACAAAATTCATGGTCCATGACAAAATGCACACTATTTATGAATCAAAGTTGATTTCAAAATTTACAGTTTCTAAAATGAAAGAGATAAAATTTTAATGTTAAGACAAAAAATGCCCCTGATTGGCATATTACTATAAGGTCAAAGACCCTTAGACCAACCATCCTTATTTGGTATCCACCAACTCATCCAATTTTGCTAGATTGAAATCCTGGAGGGCTTATGCTTTGTTTTTCCTTCTAGGGAATCTTCTAAATGGATTTAGCTTTCTTTTTCAGCAAGGATGTGTTTTGACACAAACTTCGACTTTGTCACTAGGGAATTTTTGAAAGCAGAATTATATATCGGCTAGTGGAATATTAAGAGGTGTATTTAACTTTAAGTTCTCAAGCTTAAAAGTTCCATAAGATGTGTTGTTATTTCCTATCATCTTAATTGTGCTATGAGCATAGCCATTATATGAGACTTGATTCTTTGCTGAATTCTTTAGTAGGGAAAATGAATCTAAAAGTTCATTGCATGGCAAAGAATCATCCAATCAATTTAATTTAAAATTTACAGTAGCCTGTCATTCCTCAGCCTAGCATGTTGGATATGCCAAATTATCAGTACATTAAATAACAGGCATTACTTGATGAGATTGTTCAACAGAAAATGTTGCATCCTAGCACTTAGATTGTACCACTCTGGGTAAGGAGGCTTCTTAGGCTATGCTGGATAGAGGAGATCATCTGACTCTACTAAGGCTATTAAGTGATGAAAGTTTAAGGTAAGGATACAGTCATAGGGGTTCAATCAACTATGATTCACACCTTTCTTGTCAAGGTTAGGGGTCATAGACTCTTCTTGTATAGCAGTTCTTGCATTTGCCTCTTCTGGTAAAGCATTAAGATTAATGTTAATGGCTGGTGGTAGATTAGGTACAGTCACATTTTGTACATATTTTGAGTATTTGTCATCCGTGTATCTTAACATTAGCCAATAGTCCTCTGCTTCTACTTTCTTTGATGTTTCAGTAGAAGTGTTAGTAGTACTTTATGACTATTCGTGAACCAGCTCCCTTTGTTATTTGTGCCTGCATTTCTTTTTATTATGTAGCATCTTTCATCTAGTGACTATGTGTTGTTCCACTTTGAATGAAAAAAGAAACATAAAATAATGTGCTTGAATATGCAAACATCTTATTAGTGCTTGAATATGCAAACATCTTATCAACGTTAATCTTTATCATTATCCTTGTATAGTTGCCAATGAATGAAAAATTGATATATGAATCCTTGTATGGTTGTCAATAAATGAGAAATCGATTTATGAATGAATGAATGAAGTAGCAATTGACAAAAAAAATTGGTGCAAAACAATTGGCTTAGTATCAAACATGGAGATTATTACAAGGGCAATAATCTGAGGCATTTTAGTCATGATTCAATATCACTATTTCATCAACCAAAACTCTCTAATTTATTTATTCTCTGTTGGCGTACAAAACAATATTTACAAGATTCAAAAAGAAAAAAGTAATAAAAAGGACTACTTTTGCGAACATTTGATTTTTTTAGCTGAATTAATGCTTTTAGGGAATCCTTGCAAACATTGATAATCCTTTTTAAATGCTATATTTACAAAGCCCACCACATAAACAGAAAGATGATCTCCATGATCACTTTATTGTCCCAAAATTTCTAACACTTCTAAAAATGTGATAAAATAGTATTAACATGTGTCTTTGGTTTGACCTGGATTATGTTGGTATCCAGTAGGTTTTGAACTTTTCTCTTGAATGCATTACACCTTTCTATGGAACCCTTTTTCCCATGTCGTATTCACAATATGCATTAATGTCATACCAGTTAGGATAAGGGGGTTCATAGGAAGGAATATGCACGGGAACAATAAGCTAATTCTAGAACAAGAAAGAGTACATTTACTTATAGGTCAGTGGAAGTGAATCAAATTTGCTCCTTCATGGTTTTTTCTCAGTATGAACAACAAAAAATGATGGGGTAGTCTTAGGAAGACCAACAGGGTCAGAGGGCAAGCTAATCTGCATGAATGCAAAAGTAGGGTGAATAGACTAGGGATTAGAATCTTTGTGTGGTGCTATGGTCAATCCAGCCTTTGGGTCTTCAAGTGCCAAAGGTTCGGTTGAAGGCATTGGTGACTCTTGGGGATCTCCCAAACGATCTTTGATGATTTTTGATAATTTGAACAATTGTTCCTTTATCTCTCAAGTCTCATGCACCATTCCTTCAACTATTCCCTCCAAGGTATTCTTCCATGCTTCCAGTTGATTTTCTAGATTGATTTTTTAAATACATAAAGGATGAGGATGCTTCTACGCAAAAATCCTTTTGTAGACCCTTGACCATTTTTATTAGTTTATAAATTTAATTTTTCATTCCCTGAACTTCATGATCAAACTCTTTTTGTATAAACTTTAATGTGTTCATTCTTGCCCCTAAATTATCACCCATGTCTTAGTGCTTTCAATACGATAAATAGAATTGATTTAGAAACTCATGAAAATTATGAGCGCATGAGTATACAAACAAATGAATATGTAAACCTTGCAGATGTAGAAATGTTCCCCCATGTGTACCTAATTTGGTAACCTCTAAAACTATGTCTAGCTCTAACTAGGTGAGCCCTTTACGTTTCACTATATGAAGTTTAGGTTGACCATCCAAATAGGTTCTTGAATTGTTCCTCGAGCATGGAAAGAACTGACAAGATACCTTAATCTTTATCCATCGCGGGTTAATATCAAATAGGGTTCAATTCGAGTGAGAGGATCTTTCATGCCCATAATGAGGCTAACACCTTGGGGAGGCATAGGAATTTATACTCGATAGGTTTTTCACTAGCCTATACAGAGGCTAACACTTCATAAGGCAGAGCTACTTCATCCTCTCCTAAACCATTCGGTAACCTATGCCCGTTTCGTATACTTGGAGAAGAATCTAATGGTATATGTGTACAGTGTGTGGGGCAATAAACAAAACTTTTGTCACTCGACTCTTTCAAAAATAATAAAAACTACTATCCTAAATGCCTAAGAAAAATCACATTGCAGACAAAATAAAACCTTAGTGAAAAATATAAGCAATATATACCAATATTTTCATATAAATAAAAAATATAATTTTTTATTTGGAAATACCTAGAATTATAGTCAATTGCTAATTCAGACCGAATTAGTCAAAATTTAGTTAACGCATGATTAATTTTAGGCCTAACTCTTTAACTATCCCCAGTAAAGTCACCAAGTTGTCACAACATGATCGGATACGAATCCTGACTAGTTGAACTTAAAAGATGAGTGTACCCTTGTTCCTATATATATCTATATATCATTATTTTATTTGTTTTAGGGGCCATATCATTATTATTATTTTCTTATTTTCTATGTGCAGAGACTGAATTGTCGAGATAAATTTCTCACTCAACTTAAACCTAAATAGTCATTATAAAATAACTATTTATTTGGAGTCACCATCAATCTAATTTGGCTATGTGAGATTGGTTATCAATCGAAGTTTGTATTTTGAGAGGTACAAAACCCTAAAAAACAAATTCTGAGGTCTACGCTCATATCAGAGATCATATGAAAAGAGCCACGAGTTAAATACAATCAAGAGTAAGGATTGATCCCTCTCATGATGACCAACAATCAGTATCGTTATTAATCACATGTTAAATTAAATTATGATCTTTATCTTGTTTCAATATCCAGTATTTAATTATAATTCTCATATATCAAAATTTTTTAAATCCAAAATTTATTATTTCATATGAGACAATCAGGTTTTCAATATTTTTGAAAATAAAAATATTTTTAGCACCTGACTAGATGATTAAAGGAATATGAAAGGTTTTATCATTATTTTTTGCACCCCACCTGAGAGTACAATGACTATGAAAGGTTTTAAAAATTAAAATATCTTTTGCACCTCACCACAGGATTGAAAGAATATGAAAGATTTTATTTTTACCAATGATTTTTTTTTTAAAAGGATATCTCGTTATTAAAATAATCTGTGAAACCCCTTCCATAAGCTGGAAGATATTCCACTTACTACTTTAACTCGAAGACATTATCTTAATTTTCAAAAATTTTAATTTTATGAAATATAATAAAATTTATCCTTAGTACCCTAAAGTACACTATCGACATAGAAGTATCTTAATGACCCTAAAAGACTTGATTTTAAGTTAAATTACTAAAATGTCCTTAAGATATATCTTTGACATAAAACTACTAGGTAACCCTAAAGGGCTCGATGATTTCATAAATGAATAGACCTATTTCTAATTTACAGCTTTGACATTGAAATATCCCAGTGATCATATAGGACTTGGTTATAATATAAATTACTAAAATATCCCTAAAGTATACCTTAGATGTTAAAGTATCTTGGTAACCTTAAAAGACTTAATAACTTCATAAAAAGATAAATATATCCTTATTATGCACCTTCGACATAGAAGTATCCTGGTGATCATAAATGAGTTAGTTCTAGAATAAATTACAAAAATACCCCTAAGGTGTACATTCGACATAGAAGTATCTTAGTAACCCGAAAGAACTCAAAAATAATATAAAAAGACAATTTACCTTAAATGGGTAGCTTTGGCATCAAATATGATCTAAAATACAAAAATAGCAATAGGTTGCTATATTTCTCAAAATTGCATGTTAGCCCCAAAATGGCTAAAAATGCTAAAATATTTCCTAATGACCAAAATACCCTAAATGGGTAATTGGATTTAGTAAAAGACCATTTTTGACCTAAAATGCAAAGATTTATTAAATGGTCCATAAACTTTTACAACTTTATTATTTAGTCCCCACATGAAATAAAAATCACAAAACAACATAAATCACATCAAAATCAACATGAAAAACATATCAAAAATCACATGGAAGGCTCGACCAAGTACCTTTGGCTTTGGAACAAATTTTCCACCTTTTTGTAAACAAGTCATTAAACTTTCAAAAATTGCAAAATGGTCCCTAAAAGGCTAAAAATGCATAATATGCATCCAAATATGTTAAAAGTGCATGAAAACACCCCTAAAGGTCTACAAATGATTTTGCAAGCATTGACGGCCTCGAAAAGATTTTTTCAACTTTTACAATTTAGTCCCTAAATTTCCATAATTACTACATAACCTAAAAAAATCACCAAATCACACTTGTTAGATTCAGCCAAGGCTTGGAAACACCTATCCAAAGCATTCAAAATTTTGGAAAATTTATTTTTAGGCCCCTACAAGTTTTAAATATGACAAAATAATACATATATAACCAAAATCAAGCATAAAAAATTATCGAATGTCTATAGTGATTTTTGGCTAACCATAAAAACAACAACAAACAATCTTTCCTCAACAAAACATCATGAATATCAACATAAATATGCATCATCAAGCTTAGATGTGAAAAAAATCATGAAAGAAAAAAAAACATATTAACATATTTCATAAAAAATGAACATGAAAATAACAAGAAAAATAACAACAAATTACATATATCACAACATCATTTTCACAATAAATATGTATTTTGATGATGAAAATTATATTACTACTAACAAAAATCAAATTTAACAATAATATCAAGAAACTTTGATCATAGCCTTCATATGGGCCTTTAAACATGGACAAAATCTATGAGCACAAGTATTTAATAGGCTCATTAAGAGGAAGAATCAAACATGACGTGAACAAAGATTAAGGTTTTTACAAGAAAACCACCTTAAAAAGTTTAAAAATTTAAGAAATTCTAGTGTTTTTAAGTGTTTTTTTTTTCTTAATGAAAGCCTAAAGCTTCATCTTAAATCATGGAGAAGGTTCGGCCAAGAAGGGACGAAATCCCTCTCGGTTGAATTGGCCATTGATTTTTCTTTAATTAATGTGATCTTTTTATTTATTGAATTTTTTTTACCTTTTTAGATTTTTTGCCTTTCTTGGATAAGAACTAATTAATGAGTTTTGTCTTTTTACAATGTTAGTCAAAATTCTAAATAGATGAGTCACGTGTGCTAAGCCTAAATTTCATGATTATTAGGATAATATTAATTTAATATATAGTTAAAATGTAACTAAATTGGTTAAGAAAATATTGAATTCCAAACAATCTAATCCATGTATCTAAATCAATAAATTTTATAATTAAAACAAATATAAAAATTTTGATAATGAAAAAATAGAGTCATAATTACAAATTCTATAAAAAAAAGAATTGGAAGGACCAAATTGTAAGAAATTAATAGTTATAAATTAACAAATTTATTTACAATTCAAACATGTAAAAAGCCCAATTAAATATTCATATGAGATTTTTGGATATAAAAAAGAATTATTAAAAAATTTAGAGAGAGAGAAAATATTATTAAGTTTTACTGTAAAATCAAAATAGGCCTAATTGGGCCTTGTCGGAATAATAAAAAAATGAGCTTATTGGGCTTTTATAGAATGAAAAGAGCTTGGTAGAAAATTAAAAATGGGCTTGGAAAGCTTGTTGGGCTTATTGAGAAATAAATGGGCTTATTGGCCCATTAGCAAAATTTGTAAGTTTTAAGCCCATTAAAGAAATTTGGTCCAAAAATAAAAATAAAAATAAAAATAATTTCTTACAAAAATTTCATGTGTTGAACTCTAAAGGAAAATTTTGAGAAATCTTATGTGTAAGAAAAAAATAATTAAAAATTTCAAACTTATAAAATTTTATGAGAAAAATCTTTATAAAAAAAAATTGATATTTAAAAAAAAATGTAAAAACTGATAAAATAAATTAGAATTTTAAAAAGTGAATTAACATGAATTTAGTCAAAGTATTTGAAGAATTTTAAAAATTCTACTAAAAAAATTTACTAAGTAGAAAATTTTATATTTTAAAAATGAGAAAAGTTCAAAAAAATATGTTCAAATATTCATAAAAGATGAATTGAATTCAACATATTATTCAAAATATTACTTCATAAAATAATAAAGATGAAAACCTGAAATCTATAACAAATTTTACTAGAAAAAATCTCACATGCATGACACTCGCGGCACCATGAAAATCTAATTTTAAAAAATAAATATGAAAAGTTGAGACCTCATAGTGTAAAATGCCAATATAGATTTTTCTTGAATATCTTTTTGTTTTTCAAGGTGAGTATCGGCATAAATACTATAGGAGTATCGATGAAAATATACGATTGTCGTCTCTCAAGATTTCATGAAAAAATTCAAAAAAAGTTTTAAAAATAGGGAAATTTGATCACATCATCATATGCAAAAATGAATTTCAAAATTTCAAAAGAATTAAATTTAAAAACTAAACTTTTACTTGCTATTCGTCTTTTTTATCCTACATTTGTTCTCTATGATCCTCGAAATCATGATTTTTCTATCACGTGCATGAGCGGCCTTTTATGTATGATCAAATAGATCTTGAAAATGCCCAGTGCACCTAGAAGAGGTCGAACTTCACCTAGGTGGTTATTTAATTATCAATCTCAAATATTTTAGGATTATTGAGAAAGGACCTGGATAAAATTATGTGTCACAGTCTCAATACGAGAAAATAAAGTAGAAAATTATTTGTTTAAGTATGTTACATCATATTCACATTCGATATATTACGATAGACATGATATGAACATCGACATGAATTCACAAATGTGGCAAAATATATATATAAAATGAATTATTAACACGTAAAAATTTATACAAATTTATAAGACATTGAATAAAAAGAAAAATACAACATAAATTTTGTTCTCTGCATTGAATCACACTTATACAATATATGTAATGAGCTGTGATACAACATAAATACAACATGAACACGCAAAATTTTCTTGAATCTGAATCATGATGACAAACAATGTAAAATATAGATGAATTGAGACAAAACACTAACAATGAGAAAAATAATTAAAAAACAATATCGAAAAAGAATATGAACTTGACATAAATATACAAACGTGTTATAATACACATAAAACAAATTACTAACATATAAAAACGTATATAAATTTATAATATTTTTAAAACATGAAAATAACATAAAAAATAATATAAACACACAAATTATTCCTTTAATTTTTTTTTCTCTTTCCTTTTTTTTCCTTTCCTTTCTCTTGCTTTTCTTTTTTTTTTTTTCCTTTTTCTTTCCTTCTATTGTCTTCCCTTCCCTTCCCCCGCCTTCCTTTCGTTTCCCCTTCTTTTCTTTTCTGCCTGTTCTTACATCTCCATAAAAAAATATAATACCCAAAATAACTCTTGAAACGCCTTAATTCTTATTGCTTAGTTGTCCCCGAACAAGAACGCTCAAACTTGTAATTAAGTGTTGTCATGCATTGGGGACAGATGTTGTAGATTATAGATATGCAGAAGTAATTCTTCTTTACCTAATCAAACTGAAAACAAATAAAGGCAAGCAAATAAAAAAATTACTTAACAGTTACATGAACGTATAGCTGAGGTTTTTCATGTTCCTTTCTTTTTTTTTTTTTTTATTGCATTGGACAAAATCCATTATCTGTTAACAAGATTAAAGATTTAAGTTAATTTTTAGTCTTCCTTTATATTTATTCTTTAGTTCTTTTTTATTGTTCATGCTTAGTTTTTCATTTGTATTCACTTTTATTAAAAATGTAAAAGAAATAAAAAAGCATGCATCTACAAAACTAACATTAAATTATTTACTAATATCAATTATAAGTCAAAAATAATTTACTTTTCTACTTTAAATCTAACTTCAATAATGAACAAGCTAAAGAGTTATTCCTCCCAGCAACTTAGGGTTGTTGTATCTAATTGATTGTCATTTATTACTGTCGGTCCAGATGAGAACAAGTATATATTCCTTAATAAAATTTTTTGGCCTTGAATTGTGTTCTCATATGCTTTGTTCACGCTCTCGCTGGAATTTTTAGCCTTGTATTGTGTTCTCATATGCTAATGACCAATGGTAGGGTTAGCTGATTTTTTGGTCTATTCTAATGCTTTTAGGTGATATTTTTGGTGGCGTTCTAGTGCAGTCTTCTGCTTCTATTTGTTTTGCCTTAAGTTGATATCCCAGTCATTTTAGGTGGAATGTTTAGATGCTACCTTGTGTTTAGGTTGGATTGTGTACTTTTTGGCTTTTATTGATAATTTTTTTGCACGGGAAAGATAAGAAATGAAAAGTACATGTATAGTTAAAAAATAATTATTTAATAGATTGATGGTTTAGTTTTTTTAGTTTTATAAAAGAAATTAAAATATTATTATGTATATTAAATATATATATTTTAAAAAATTAAATAGATAAGATATATAGTTGTATTTTAATTTTGTTTATGAAGTTAAAACTCTTGTTAACATATCATATAATAATTTTATAAAAAAATGTTCCAACATCTTTAAACTTTTCAAATAAATTTTTATTTTTTATTCTAAATACTTAAAATATTATTTTTATTAATTAGGCTTTTATTTTGAAAATAAAAACTTAAAAATATATTCTCTCTATTCTATAATCATCTATTAATTCATAAAAAAATTAGGTTATTTGTCAAAACAATGTGACTCCTAGTCATCGATTGGACCAAACAGGTTAATTTAAAATAAACTAAATATTAAATAAATAATTTTTAATAAATATAGTAAATATTTAGTAAAAAATATGATGATATTACTTTTAGTATATAGCTAAAAGATTAAAGATAATTGTCTCTTACGTCGATGATAGAATGAAAAAAATTTTACAAACGAGATTTATAAGCTAATACTTATCTTATTTATTTTTTTAATTTTTAAATATAATCTATAAAATATGTGCCACTCCACTAATTTTACTTACGAAATTTTCTTCATGACTTATATAATTATCCATAGATTAACGATTTAAATTTTATTATTTACAAAATAAATTTAAATAAAAATAAAAAATTTTAAATTAATTTTTTAATTTAATATAATATTTTATCAATTTTTATCGATTCGATAAATAAATAATATTTTTTATGTATTCATCTTTTTGTATATAATTCCAATTTTAAATTGAATCGATTCCTTCGAATAATACAGCCTGATTCTTTGGGGGATCTGGGCGCTTCCCATAAGGCCCCAATGCCGGTTGCCTTTTTTTGTTTTTAGATTTTTACATATATTATTATATAATAATACATAAAATTATTATAATTACATAAATATATTATCAGTTACATAAATCATTATAATTACATAAATATATTATAATTACATAATTTATATTATCTATTACATAAATTATTATGATTGGTAATATAATTTAATATTACACATTTTTATTATAATTATACGTATACGTTATTTACATACATAAATTATGATAAAAGATAATAAAGTTGTAATACATAAATTTATTACATTTACATAAAAATTTTATAAGTTACAAAAATTTATTATAATTAGGTAATAGAAAATAATTCCACACAAAACATTATAATTACATAAATTATATTATCTATTACATATATATATTATCAAAGGTAATGTGAATAAGCAACATATTCTTTTACAATTACACTTAAACATTATTTACTTACAAAAAATATGATAAAAGATAATAAAAGTTAAAATACATAAATTTATTACATTTCCATAAAAATTTTATAAGTTACATAAATATATTATCAACAGGTAATAAAAAGTGCTATATCAAAAAATATTATAGTTACATAAATTATATTATCTATAACATATATTTATTAAGATAAGTAATATAAATACGTATTAAATATTTTTATATAATTTGTGTTATATGTAATATATTTGTGTAAAGAATCTTAGAAGG
>JBBYHM010137478.1:18039-37695 GCA_038381775.1 Adansonia rubrostipa | reverse complement strand
TGCAGGTACAGGGAAGACATCTTGTGCTCGTGTTATTGCCAATCATGCGGTGAGCAGCAAATCTCTTATCTAAAAATTGATAGCAACCACCACCACACACACATTGTTACTTAAGTTTTCAAAATAGCTTTTGTTGCTTGGTATAAAAGTTGCTTTTATTCTTTGTGGAATAAGTCATATGAATATGATAGTTTCTTTATGAGATTGTTTTATTTGAATCTGTAATGAACTGAAGCATGTGCGTGCTTTGCAGGGTGTCCCATTGCTCTATGTGCCACTAGAGATTGTTATGTCAAAGTACTATGGTGAAAGTGAACGCTTACTGGGGCAAGTGTTCTCTCTTGCCAATCAGCTCCCTGATGGTGCTATCATATTTTTAGATGAGGTAAATGAAGCAAGTGATGATTAATCAACAATGCCTGCCCGCTTATTTATGAGCCACTGGTTTCTGTACACATTTTTACTATCAGACTATTTGCATTTAATTTGTACAAGATTGTTGATAAGACAGCCTCTATTACAGGTTGATTCTTTTGCCACTGCTCGTGACGGTGAAATTCATGAAGCTACACGTCGAATTTTGTCAGTGCTATTGCGACAGGTGAAATTGGATTTTCAAGTGGTTTTTGTTAATAATGAAAATGATCCTCTTAGCAGGCCCGTTAAAAATATTAACTTTTGATTATTTTCGGTTTTAAGAGTTTTGTTTTTCATCATTTCAGCAAATAAATTCCTTTACCCGAAAATATTGCAATAGCTAGTAGAGAATGACCATTTCTGCTGGAAATAGGCTCGTAATAAGAGTAACCCAGGCAATTACCACGTATCAATTGTAGCCTGCTAGTTAATGCTTCTGCTCTCTACCAAATTGTTATGCCGTGTGAATCAGTAAGCTGTCCCCAAATCTAGCATAAAAAATGGTTGTGAAGAAGAAATCCTTGACTTATAGGACTGATTTTTAGCTGTTCTGTAGTGTGTAGATTATTGCTAATTATTCTCCACGGAAAGTGTTTCAAGAATTATATTTTGCGCTTGTCTTACACAATGGAATCCACTATCTTGTATGACTAACATTAATTAAGGTTTTTGGAAGCGTAAATAATGATGCTCTTACAGTGCCATTAATGAAAATATATTATTGTTTTTGCAGATTGATGGATTTGAGCAGGACAAGAAAGTAGTTGTCATTGCTGCTACAAATAGAAAACAAGATCTTGATCCTGCATTGATTAGGTAGGAAGATGCAGTACCTTATGGGGAGGCTAATTGTATCTTAGGCAGAGGAAATGTTTTTGAATCACATATTTTTGTGTTTGCAGTCGTTTTGATTCAATGATTGTCTTTGGTCTACCCGATGAGCACAATCGTCAGGAAATAGCAGCTCAGTATGCAAAGCACCTTACAGAATCAGAGTTAGCTGAAATTGCTCGAGTCACAGACGGGTAAGTCCTTTTCTGTTATTTTAATTTCTCGAGTACGTTGAATGCCCCAAATATGACCGAAGCTAAGCAGCAGAAGTATTTTCTGTTTCTTTTAAGTATATTTTGTTTTATATCTAAAACTTTTCCACTAGAATTCAACCATTTTTCTTTGTTGCTGTAAACTTTTCTAAGCGAACATAACTTATCTTCTAACATTCATATGCATCCTTTTAACTTTTCCTATTCCAACCATAATAAACTCTTAATTAACTAAGCATTGCCGATCGACATATCCAGAATGTCTGGGAGGGACATCCGGGATGCATGCCAACAAGCAGAGCGGTCGTGGGCATCAAAGGTATTAGTTATCGAACCGCAATTCTCCATATGTTTTGTATCTATATACCATTTTTATTTACATTCATTCATGGGTTCTGACAGCTAATCCGAGGGCAAGCAACCAACAACAAAGAACAACCATCTCTCCCACCTTTGGAGGAATACATCAAAAGTGCGGTGAACCGAAGAAAGGCTCTACTTAGTGTTGCAGAGCAGAGAAACCAAAACCCTAATCCTCGTATGAAGAAACCTCCATTAGATTTGTTATCATCGCGATCAAAAGCAGTCTAGGTGATCAACTCTGTAGAGAGACAAATATGGTAATTACCTGCAATATGCATTCAATCCTTGTTCATAGATTTTTCATTTAATAATAATTACATTACATAAGTATGGATCCAGCTTCGTTTGCATCCTCAACTTTGATTTCATACAAGAAAAAGAAAAACCATATTTTCCCCCTCCTTTGATAAGATAAATCAAAGATTATTCTATTAATTTTAGGTGGAACTTCAGAAGATTAAGTTGCACTGCAATAAACTCAGCAGCAAAGCTCCTTGCCTGCATTAATCGACGAAAATAACAGAGTCGATTATTACTACTAATTTACTAAATAATTAAAAAAGAACGAATCGAGAGAGACGACTGTATTACCTGACAGGGGGGTCCCTTGGTTCGCCCTCTGCGACACGCTTCCTCTTCCTGTTGTTATCTCCATCTCCAGCAATAAACGAAGCGATCTGGGACTGAGTACGCAACATCATCTGAGTCAATTCCGCCTCCAATTCCGCCCTCCGTTTCTCCGCCTCACATCTCGAAGCTTCCATTGCCTTGACCATCTCCATCCCTGCTACCTCCATCCTAAGCATCGAATCTGAGAAGACTCGAAGACTCGCTGATAGATCAGTCAACGGTGCGGAATCACATTCCGAGTCACTGTCGTCCAAATCAAAACTGAGTGGATCGTTGGAATCTTCTTCATCAAGGTTTGGAGTGTCGGAGGGGTGTGCGTCAGAGAATAACCCAGCATCGCAAGTGTATTTTAGGCGATTCTTATCTTCGGTGGCCGTCGGTTGGCCTGGACCACTCGGGTCTGCCATTAATGAACGCTAATAGTATTTTATTCAAGGACGCTTAGCTCTCAGGACAAGATCAGTTAAAGAGGATAAAGGTTACTGCCATACTGGTAACTGGTTGGTAAAAGGAGGCAGAAGTTGATGCCATGTCAGCATCTGTTCCTTACTCGGGGCACGATTTAAGCATCCGTGCTTTTATTCCCTTAGGCCCATTTTGAACCCATTACTGTTAAGAAAGGGGCGATGGCCCGAACAATTTATTTGGGCTTTGGTTGCAATTACTAAGTTGGGCCTTTTGCATTTCATTTCTCTCGCAAATGAAAAAATTTCCATCAACAGAAGCCGGTTTTGATAGCCGATTCTGGTTCAATGGGATTGAATTGTTTGATTCCTTTTTATTTCATTCTTCCTTTTCATTTGAACCTAATAAGGGACGCCATAGCAATGGAATATTGTTCAAAGTGATACCATAAGCACTTTATTCTTAAGCTCACCGTTTTCATGTTCGATTTATGCGTGATGCTTTCGTAAGAAAGGGAAAGGGTTGGCCGGGGACGGGGACTAGCATCTCACCCTTGCACGAGTCTTGACAATTTTGATCTCCATTGATGGTGGCGTATAGATTGGACATGAAAAAAGCGAAGATGTCGGCCAGAACTATCGAAATACGTCCCATTGGAAAGATTTAAGCAATGGGGTTTGGTCGACAAAGGGCCCCTCGTTGCTCTTGTCCATGTGCTAGCCACGAACCACACCACAAATACTGATGCATGCTGCTTATGCTTTGATGACTTTATACCATATTTAAAAGATGAGATGATAGCATATAGAGTAGGGTATATAAGGGAGTCTTGTCATATGATGCGGAATAGAAAAAGCCACCAATGGAATAAACGATACGCTGCGAGGTAGCTGCCAATGGAGAAGAGAACAATCGACCCTACCGTTTGTTGCTGCCGCTAATTTGTGCAATTAACTAGAAATTGTTAAAAATAAACATTAATTATTATGTCAAATCCAACCCCCCACCACCCCCCAACCCACCCCCTGAAGCAGTATAGCGTCATCCAACGTCTTGAGAAGATTGGGTTCGCTTTGAAGATGATGGTGGGGCATATATGTATATATTGCACGGTGAAGATTGGATCTTAGTCTTAGGGATAAGAGTAAAACAGTTTGAAGGCACCTCCTGATGATTTTCCACATGGGTATTCGCTAAATTTTGATCCAGAAGTTGACCACATGTAATTTATCTCAAAACACCCTATAAAAAGGAGTTTGATAATAAAGCTAATGTTCAACGAGTTTTCTTTTCTTTTCTTATTTTATTATGGCAATAAGGTGGGGTGCGTCTGTGAACGCACTAATGATTAATTGGATTACCCTTAAGCACGCAATTACTTTCTTTCTATTATCAAGGAGCCAAAAATATAGGGAAAGTCAAAGTTTTTAAGTATTATTTAACATTAACACGGTTGAATAATAATAATAATAATAATAATAATATATTTTTTTATAAAAATTATTTTACAATTTAAGGTTATAAAAGTCAATATTTAAATAATATCAATAGTTGTAACCAATAATCTAATTTAATGAATGTGGTAAGGGGTTGGTAACAAGAACTATCTTTGACGGAATACGTCAAACTTTGTGAACTAATATTAAAGAAAAAAGTTGTAAATAGGAACTGAAAAAATTAGCATACATAATCAAATTATTATCCAACCTTTTAGTATTGTAAAGGAATATAATTAAATTTGATAATTTATATATTTTTATATATTATAATTATAATTATAATATAATATATTTATATAAATTTATTATGTTAATTTTTATATAAATTTAAATATATTAATTTTTTTTATCTATTTTAACATCTTATAGGACGGCGCTCCTACGGAATTAAAATAATAACCAAAATATTTTGAAGAACTTAAAATCAATAGCATAGTATTAGTTTTAGGCTTCAGAATGCACTCCGAGTCAGAAAAGGTGGCAAGTAATTAATTAATATTATATGGTATAACCTTCAAATATTAATTGGTTCCAATAAATAAAAACATGATAATCAAACAAAAATGCACGAAAATGGTGACAAAAGGAAAAACCAACAACAAGATTGACCTTTTGGAAACACCATAAGTGAGAAAATTTAAGAAAAAAAAAGCCAAAATAAATTTATAATAGGATCCCAAGTTCACATTTATTTGTGTCACTATCTTATAATAATTATTACCCTTCATTATACTTTGTTTTAAGCATGTTAATGATTAAATCATACACATAATGATTCTATTAATTATCAATGTCATGCTATTGAAATCGGTTTTCATTTTCTATTCAATTTATATACGTGATGAGCTTACTTTTCAAAATTCCTTTAAACTCCAAAAAATTACCTTCCAAGATTATCCTAATTGCAATACTCTAAAATAGATATATTCAAAAATTGAATCGGTTTATTTTGAATTATAGTTTACATAATAATTTTTTTATTTATATTTAATTATAAATATTAAATATAAAATATAAAAATTAAAATATTATTTTAAATAATAATATGAGTTTTTCGAGTAACTTAAAAACTTAGATAAAAAATTATTTGAATTCTAATGCGAATATAAACATCTTTATTCTCAATAATTAAGTAGTAATATTTAATATTTAATAATTAATCACGATAGAATTAATGATTTTAATTAGGGAAGAGAAGCATATACTGTTAACAAGAAAGCTTTAATTATTAATATTAATTTACCAACACGAATGATTTAAAAAGAATTTTTCACTTCATGCCTTACATAAGGTTAAAAAATGTGGATTATCTTTCTAATGATCATCGTTTCAATAACCCAAACTTGACGATGAACTAATAAGTTATAACACCATCAGTAATGGTTGAAAAGGGATAGGGCAGTATAGCAGTATTTCATCTTTCTATTTGTTAATGAACTCCAGGTAGCGCAGTATAGCGGATGTTTGTTCCTTCTTCCCTTGCCTTCCACTTTCTTCCCCTTTTATTTAATGGATAAACTTCTTATCATGCAACTGTTGATGGAAATGACGTAAAGTGAATCAGAAAAAAAAAAAAAAAGAGGAAAAAAGAAGCTTTTGCTCGAGAGGGAGCCTTCCTGCCTCTCCATAATCCACAAATATATTATACTCTTCTCCACTCTTTCCCACCAGTGACGTCTCGCTAACCTTCTTCGTTGCTTTTATCCTACCTGTTGTGACGGATTCGCGTACTATGCCTTCTCTCTCTCTCTCTCTCTCTCTCTCTGTATTCGAGTCCTAGGGCCTGGCCCCTGACCTTGACCCTAACCCTAACCCTGACAAACCCTTAACTCAGATGTTGCAATAAGGGTAAAAATCATTAGTTAACCTCCTCTTTCGTTTTGGGTTTCTTGGCCTTCATAGCAAAATACCAGTAATCTTATAGAAACCAACATTATGTGTACGCAAACTCCGAAGAAAAGTAAACAAAAAAAAAAAAAAAAACAAAGGTGTCCCTTGGAAGAACTCTTAATTTTCTCAATAAGTTGAGTGTGGAAGGGGTCAAATCTCGGGTTGTTTTGTTAATTAAGCAGGGTAAGTTTACCAGGAGGACCTTACTGATTGTAAGTCTAGAAAGCGTCTATCATTTTCTTAAAACATTTCTTCAAACTTGAAAGAGTTGATCATCTTTTGAAGTCGAACTTGAGACCAGCTCATTAATTCGTTATGTTCCATGTGTATGTATATATGTCAGTGTCTTTTTCCGTGCAAACTTTAAACTTTGAGTCATTGTTGTTCTTTGGTTTTTAAGCATTTGCTGCAGTATTCTGCTTTCTGAATGAAGAATACCATTCTATTGGCTGAAAAAGAAAACGCAAACCCGGCAGTCATATTTCGATGGACTCTGATGGCAAGGCAATGCAGCTAATGCGAATTCATTTGCTCTAGTACTGCGTCAGACATCAAGTTAAAAACATGAAATAAATTTTCGCAATCTGACACGGCAGGTGTGCTTTGTGTACCAAGATTTTAACAAAAGCTATTCAAGAACAGTAAATCGACTGAAGCTTTGTATGTATTCACGTGTACTACAACACTTGACTACTGGTGCTTCCCTGGAAGAAGCACATGCATGATCTTTAATTTCCAGTTGTATCCATCCCTTTCAATGTACTTAGCTAAGCATAGTATGAGATTTGAGTTTAAATACAGATCGACTCAGGACATATTTCGGAATGTAAGAAATCTATATACTTTGTATTGTTCGTGCACGACGTAATATATTCTTCGATAACGAGAGCATGCAACCAAGTCTATTACTTGAAATCAATCATTCTGATATAATACGCCAATACGAAAGGAGAAGCTACATATGTCTCTTTGACATGATGGTCAAGTTTTACCAACGAAGAGTATAGCATCTATAATAGGAAAAGAAAATATATATTCAATTTTGCACCAATAGCATTTCTTAGTTTTAACAATATATCAATATGCTTATATATATGAGCTAAAAAAAAAAAGAACTTTATTGAACGATCTCCAATCTTGCAAAGCAAATATCTTTATGATTATGGTTGTATTTGGATGAGGAGTGCTAATGCAATGGGACTGCATTTATTATTGAATTCTTTATTCTTTCACTTTATTTCCTTGATCCTTGACCACCCATTTGAACGTATAAACTTTTTGATCCGGTGCGCAAGTATACATAAAGACGACTGAGGACAGGACCCTGTATGCATATGCATACAGTTAGTAAAAGAAGACATTAATGTGTACCATCTCTGGTTAAGCCAGTGCAGAAAAGACCTTGGAGTGAACGTAGTACAGTTCAGTAAGATTAACATAGACATATAAATTTTAATTATTATATCTTTATATAAATTTTAATTTATTTATGTAAATTTATATTGTTACGTACTCATATTATTCTAAAAACAATGGGAGAGGGGCAATATTGGAGCCGTATCCATGGACCCATGGTGCCTACCACACACAGACGGTCATAGCCTCACAGGAAAGAGGACGCTAGAGAGGGGAAAGAAAGAAGGGGAGAGACATTCGGACTGTCCCACTTGCTTTATCAGCTTTTGTAGTTGAAACCAACTTTTTCATTTTTATTCTATGTTAAATAATTGCAGATTAGATGCTATGACTGAGACTAACAATGAGTGTAAAGAGATTTTTAATATCTCTAGGTAAAGATTTTGTCCAGTGTGCTCATCTTCACTCAACTCATCTAAGAATTTTGCCCTTTAGGCAAATCACTATTTCCTAGCAATACTTGGATTTTCTGCTTCTTTTTGGATAAATAAACAATTAATTCTAAAAAAGAAAAATTTATTGATGGTGTTTTTTCTCTCCCGCATTCCACCTATGCCTAATGAATTACACATAAATTACCCAAGCAGGAAAATGTTGGTTTTTTTTAATTTTATTTTAAATATTTGCACATATACTCATGAGGGAC
Organism: Adansonia rubrostipa; assembly: GCA_038381775.1. NCBI lineage: Eukaryota > Viridiplantae > Streptophyta > Magnoliopsida > Malvales > Malvaceae > Adansonia > Adansonia rubrostipa. The sequence goes on along the minus strand of JBBYHM010137478.1, from coordinate 29,386 downwards.
AATGGTTATATTAGAAAGTGTGAGTTTCCTCGTTCGTTGGGATAAAATATATGGTAATGCTTCCTGGTTAAGAGACTCACGTTATAAAAATTTTAAAAATTTAAAAAATTATTAAAATTATATTTAAATGATAAAAAATTATTTTTTTAAAATTTTAAAAATTAAAAATTATCCTCAATCACCTTTTAAATTATGTTTCATATACATATCTATCTCTAATAATATTAAATTAAAAATAATATTTATCTCAAATAGAATTAAAATTAAAATAATAATTACTTTTTTAATCATCTTATTTGATTCCTAAAATGTCATACTTTAAAATGCTACTAATAGACTTACGATTTGGATATAAAAAACATATATATACATATATATATATGATATCATCCATAATTAAACATATTACGTTATTGACGTATTTAATTAATTCAATTTAAATTTATAACATTTGTTGAATAATTAATTCATGAAAAAATATGATTTAAATAATAACATTTAAATTATACTATACTATCCATTATTATTGAGTTAAAATTTTTTCAATAAGGGAGGTCCGAATTTAATTCCCAAATTAATATGTACATTGAAGAAGTGATCTTACTGAATAATGTAAGGGTATTAATAGTGGTAAAAATGCTATCAAGGGACCAGGAGCCAGTTAAAATGGAAAATTAATTAATGTGTCAAAGAGAGGTGTGACAGATCGCTAGCTATCCAAAAACCCAGTGATAAGTGCAAGAGCACAGTACGTACTACAGGAGAGTTTTGTGAATTGGTGATTCCGTGCCCCGTCAACCTTTCCTTCCTTCCGTCGCTACTATTACCACTTTGTTGGCCCTCCTCCTCGATTTGATCGTTCCTCTCTCTCTCTCTCTCTCTCTCTCTCTTTCTTTTCTTGTTGTTTGTCAGTAATGGCAGTGCATCAGTAGCCGTGCAGGAAAAGAGGTGGAGAGTTTTCATCGGGAAGGTAAAGCTTTGCACCCACAGCCACTAGTGCCTCAAACATAACAACAACCCGTTAATAATACCGCATGAAAATTTCGAACACTTTCGCTGCCTTCTGTTTTCTATTTTCTCTTCCTTCCTATCTGCTTACTCCGCGTGCGTTCTGCAGTGCAATCTTACTGAAGCGCAGCGACGCCCCTTCTCTCTCTCTCTTTGTTTCTTTTCTTCTGAATACGAGCAAAAGAAGCTTGAGGGACAGAGTGATTCTTACTTTAAGAATTAACGCTGCCAATGACTAGGAGGATAAACTCCCATTTTCCGAAGGAAATCTGAGCAGGCTTTGCCAGATAAGCCAAGAGAGTAAAATCCCACATTTCTTAACACACTGGATGCTGCTGCTGCCGCTACTACTTTCACCACTATCACTATTGATTATTTCCTGTAAAAAGCCTGGTTCTTGTAGCATAAATCTCGGGAGAGTTCCGGGGTGATGCAAACAATCTTTAGCGCAAAAAATAGATTGCGTAGGAAAGAGAAACCACGAAAGCGAAGAAAAAGAATAAAAGAGAGAAAAGACAGAGAGAGAGAATGGGTTGGGTTGTTATATAGCAAAGCTCCCAAGCGAACAAGTAGAGATAAAAAAAAAGAAAGAAAGAAAGATAAGACAGTGAGAGAGAATGGAAGGGAATAGTGCTTCTTGCATGATGGCTTTTGGACACAATAGTAATGTACTATGCCCTATGAAGATGATGCACCCCATGACTTCTTCTCATCAACATCATCCTCCTCCTAATTCAGACTCAAACTCCTTATTTCTTCCTCTACCTCCCACCAACAATCAAGACCAGAACCATAATAGCAGCAGTGGCTCCTCTATGATTCTAGAGGATCACAACAACAACAACAATACCGGATGTTATTTCATGGAGAGCAACGATGGCAGCTCTTCTTCTGTCAAGGCCAAGATCATGGCTCATCCTCACTATCCCCGTCTCTTGGCCGCCTATGTCAATTGTCAAAAGGTTAAAACTGAAAAACTATTTTGACTTAGGAACCAGCTACCCAATCGCCCATTAAACGTTCCCTTTCTTTCTCTTGGCCAGTCTGTCTCCAAAGAAGAGCACACACAAACCACGAGCTAATCGCTATACCCCTCTTTGGGTCGGAAATAAGCTTTAATGCTTGTCTCATTGAATAATTTTTAGCCGAGAGGGAAATTTTTTATAGCCGTAGCATTGAGCTAGTTTATTATATATATTGTTTTACTGCATGTAAAAGACTTCTTTTTGTCATGAAAGCCAGAGGCTAGGGCTCTTTTTGAGTAAGATATACGTGTGATAGAGACGTATGATGAGTCTTATGTTTTCTTCCCCCCCCGCCCCCACCCAACAACTGTGAAGAGCATCTATTTTTCTAATGAAAGCAGTATAAACAAAACCAAGCAGGTAGGAGCACCACCTGAAGTGGTGGCGAGGTTAGAAGAAGCGTGCGCATCAGCCGCCACTATGGGTCCTAGGACCGGCTGCATAGGTGAAGATCCGGCACTTGACCAGTTCATGGAGGCTTATTCTGAGATGCTGACTAAATACGAGCAGGAGCTCTCTAAACCCTTCAAGGAAGCCATGTTTTTCCTCCAAAGGGTCGAGTGTCAGTTCAAAGCCCTCACAGTGTCCTCCCTAAATTCTGGTGATATTACTTCTCTCATTGGGTTATTGCTAATATTATTAAATTTAAAAGAACATGCATGTCTATGATTCTTGGGACATGTAGCTTTAATAATTAACAAAGTAATGTATGGTTAGAGGAGCTTGTTTCCAAGAGCGGTGCTTAAGTTTTTCATCCATTCCCTTTTTGGCATCTTCCGCTCTTTGTGCTTTTCATCTTTTATGCTTCTCTAAATTTTTGCTAATCCTTTCATAATGGAAATGGAACTGTTTTCCTAACTAGGGTATTCACACAAAACAGTAGTACATGTTCCCTAATTTGGTTCAGTTCTTGATGCGCTTTCTTGATTTTTTATGAAGTTGTCTGGTTTGCTAGATATGGACATGTTTTTTCTTCACCTTTTCGAAGTTCAACCATAGAAGGCAATGGCTTGTCAATGTATGCTAGCTGTAAGGACATGGAAGATGTCTTGCTTTGTTATTCAACTACGCCGGACGTTTGGCAAACAGCTGGCTGACTTCGTTTTGGTATATTGAAGATTTTAAAGTGTAGGAAACATCTGGGACAACTAACTATAGCGACTACCTAGTTTGGTTGCAAATCCTTCCGGAAATGGAATAACAATGGAAATATGTTGCAGCTAGCTGGGGCTAAACTCAACACCATATTAAGATGCAAACTTGTAGTACTGTTTGTATGTTTGTCGCTTAGAAGACTGAACTATATATATAAAAGATTATAAGTATGCTTTAAAAGAGATTGATCAAAATTTTTGAGAATTTAGGGTTCGATTAAACTAGTGTTCCAGCTAGATTGGAAACTCTTGTATGGGTATATGTGAACAACCGCCCTAGATTTAGGGCTTTTTATTTGGAAGGGTAGTGCAAAATGGGAAAGGAACCGACACCCTTGAGAGTAAACAGCTTCCTATATAGTGGTTTTTATGCATGCTACTTCGGAATTCTTCGTAAGTTGAATTTTCGTCATTGTCGGGCTTCTCAAAGCATTTGATATCCTGACGCATGTTGATACGTTTTAATTTTGAATGAATTCTTCATGAGGCATGATTTACAATCGTAATTTTATCCAAGAAAATAAAGTGAACCCTTCCCTTTGTTTCTCTAATTCTTATACATTAAATTCTGTAATTTCTAGCCCTTTTGATTTCTGGCCCTAATTTTCAACCGTCATGCAGCGATTTCAATTTTAACAGAGTTTAGGGTATTCTTCATGGCCTTATGGTTGCTTTTATGACTGGTCTGGTGATTTAGATATCAAGCTGAGTGTTCTTTTCAGGTTAGCAACAAAAGCTGTGTGAGCTTAAGCCATAAGACTAATGTTTCTACAATGTCACTAGAATTTTCAAGTCAGATGGTGTAGGGTGCAGATGCTCAGATGTTCAATGTTAGCGAGTTCTTCTCCAATTCTGCCATTATCATGCTTGAAATGTCTGCATCATGAGAATTCTAATCCTGATTGTATGTTGGCTTGAGCCCTATGTTAGTCTCCTCCACTCATTTTCATTAGATTCTTCAATTTCTTAGAGTGGCATTTAGGTTTTCTATAAATTAATCAAGCATTTCTGGGTGTTCTTTAACTAGCATTCATATACATGCTTTTTGGAAATGACTTGGGGTATGCTTTCTCTTTTTTTGGTACTTACTTCAGTAATTAGGGTCGTTTCATGAGCCTTATGATGACTTTGTTGAGGGCATTAATATAAAGCCTGGCAAGGCCATAGTCTTTGGTTTTCTGAAATAATTTTGACTTAAAGGAGATTTAATTATAGTTATTCGGATAAGTAGGCCAACCTCCATTAAAAGATAATTACCCCTTCTTTTTGGGTTGGTTCTTGAGAAAAGGAAAACCTAGAGTCTATAAAGAACCCCTAAAGCTTCAGAGACAGCAAGGTCAAATTGGCTTTATAGTCATCTTAAGCATTGAAATCTGCTCAATCGTTTGTCCTTTTGTTAGTTTGGGATAATGTGTCTAGAAATTCTTGAACCTTTATGTTGGTCAATGTAAATGATAATGTACTCATAGAGAATCATTTATCTTGATGGATTATTATCTCGTGAGAATTCTCAAGTAGCTGAAGCATCTCAACGTGTGTGTTTTACATGATGCAGATATTGGTTTGTTAGCAACCTAGGAGTAAAAAACTTTGTATCTTTGATTAGATCCTCTAAGGGAAGAGAGCAAAATCAACCCAGTTTAGAAGATAGCTCAATTCTGATTATTGCCTTCTTTTAATGCATTTGATTTTGTTGACGAGAAATTAATTTCTGGGGATATATGGATTTATATACTTGATTTATTAAGTAATATGCTGCCTTGATCTGGTTGCAACCGTGGGACGTTTTCTTTTGAGATGATTACTAATTTGATATATATCAGCATGCGGAGAAGCTGTTGACAGGAATGGATCATCTGAAGAAGAGGTTGATGTGAACAACAATTTCATTGATCCGCTTGCAGAAGATCGAGAACTTAAAGGTCAGCTTTTGCGAAAGTACAGTGGATATTTAGGCAGTTTGAAGCAGGAGTTTATGAAGAAGCGGAAGAAAGGGAAGTTGCCTAAGGAAGCCAGGCAACAGTTGCTGGATTGGTGGAGTAGACATTACAAATGGCCTTACCCTTCGGTAAGTAAACATTGCCGAACTTAATGTTGGGATTATGTTGTCTCTATCTGCATCGAACCCTGAGCTTCCAGTTTTTTATTTCCCCCAATTATTTTCCTTTTTGAAAAGAGAAAAAAGGGGGGGTGCATATCATATTTTTTTTCTTTTACTTCAGGCCTACATGTACTTTAAAGACCTTTTCAAAGAATTGATTGTCGTAACCCATGTGTGCCTCATATGTTACTACCCATCTGTATCTCCTACCGCTACTATCCCCATTTGATGAATGTTCCCTGTAAAAAAGTTCTCCACTTAAACTTGGATATGATACTTTTATTTAAGACTTGAAGCGCAAGCCCTTATTATTGGTAACTTGAAACTTGTGCCTTGGCACGTGTTATTATCATTAATTAAGATTGCTTCCTTGATCTAGTAACAGTTTAATTGATTCTTAATTTGTGCAAACATATCACTGTTGTTAAATGGCTTGCATTGCATGCATTCTCGATGATATATATATATATATATATCCCTGTATTATTGTATGGTCCATTGTGAATTTGTAATTTATCTGTTTGTGTTGGAACTGAAAATGCCAAACAGGAGTCGCAAAAGCTCGCCCTGGCTGAGTCAACTGGTCTGGATCAGAAGCAAATAAACAACTGGTTCATTAATCAAAGGAAAAGGCACTGGAAGCCATCTGATGATATGCAGTTTGTGGTAATGGATGCTGCGCATCCACACTTTTACATGGACAATGTTCTGGGAAATCCCTTTCCTATGGATCTCTCCCACGCACTTCTCTAAAGATAAAATAGTATATGCGGATATATTGCTGCTGGCAGGAAGTTGTAAGGCAACTGCATTTATATTCCAACTGTCATTATGAATTTGATGGATTATATTTATGTTATATGATCAGATGCATGCATGCATACCTCCTGTATGCACTATGAAGCTATTTATTCTATAACTAAGTTCTGATTGTTAAAATGCAATATATTCTCACTTTAATTTATATTGTTTGGTCGTTCTTTTTTGTTTTCCTTTCCTGCCTGGAAAGGTTAAATGGCTGCAGGAGAAGCAAAACTGTTGCATTAAGCATATATGATTAATGATTGAGGGAGCAATTGAGAGACTTATTCAGCTAGCTCGTAATTGATTTTTGCTTGTATAATCTGTTTCTGGGTCAACAGTGATGTCATTGTTGTTTTAATAACAATTTTCACTCTTAAGATTTTACTTGCGTGTAGTTCTTAAATGCGTACTGACACTACGCCGAAAGGATGTAAAAGTAGAGATTTTGTAGTAAACTTACCTCCATTTAACATGGCAGAAGTAAATATATTAATTGAATTTATAGAGTGTTGCATATAAACCCGAAACTTTAAATTAGATTCAGCAACATTAACTACTGTAAAGATCATCTTTAGCTGCCGATTTGACTGTAAAAGTAAAGATTTAGATGCATGGAACATTAATTTATTGATATGTTCATTAAACAAAGATGGCATCAGAATTTCATGATCATGTTCCAAATTTTTACATTCCATTTTATGTCTATAGCATCTTCCTGCATGAGGTCTAATTTATGTTGTGTTGTCCATGGTTAGATGTTGGTGGTATTGTTTATTGTAATAGGAGTTGACCCGAATCATTATTTATTAATTAAAATAATATTTTTATTTAAATATAAAATATATAAATATTAATATAAAAATAAATTTTTTATATTTTAATACATTTTAAATAATTATTCGGGTGGTTCAGTCTGGATGGATCACATTCAAATTAGATTTGAATTTTAAATTTTTAATATTTTAATAAATTTTAAATAATTATTTTGGTGTTTAAAGTTGGATGGATCATTCGAATTAGATTTGAATTTAGATTTGAATTTTAAAATTTTTAAAATCATATAAGCATAAGAAGATCTATCCATGATTAATGATAAAAAAAAGGTTAATTATGACCTGTTTCATTTCATTTCAATGCCCCTTGCATTGTATGTGATGGGTTTGTCTATGTAAAAGCCCAGAGATAAGTCTGGGCCCAAAAAAAGCCCAAATTATGTTATTTGGGCTTCTAAGTTGAACCCCAACCCACAATTCTGTTTGACCCAACCACTTTGGAAAGTAAGAAAATTAACAATTTGAAATGGAAGACATGCAAGCGTGGCTAATGGGGTTTTTCCCTCTCCGCTAATCCCATGCTTGCTTCACACTTTGCCTCCATTCACTAAAAGTCGACGCCCGTCCACGGCCAACGTTCTCTGGGATCATTTCAACGGTTAGATCTCCTCCACGTCCATCGTCATGGTACCTTCTCCTTTCAGCTTGCGTTTGATTCGTCCTTTCATATATTAGTTCAAGAATTTATTCATGTTAATCTTATGATAAGTAATGATTTGATTATCAATTGAGTTGAATTCCAACCCCATTTAGATTTTATTGCAGCTTCATGGGATTTCAGGGAAACTATTTTTTTTTTCTTGTTTGGCATTTTTTTAGCTTATTCAAAGTTTCTTGTATGTGGAATTTTATCAGACACTCTCTGGTCATAATGTTAGATGCAAAAGTTTGATTTAGGTGTATATATATCATTAAAAATTTTCCCTAAAGTTGTGTTCTTTAATCTTAGGTTAAGTTCATTAACCGTCTGAAGTTTCATGTGTAGATGAACGGGTGACTTTGTCTTTGCTGCTATTGAACAAGTAGCTCCTGGTTTTTGGGAGAATGGCTTTGTGGATCTCAAGAAGGACTGTACGTTCTTTTGGGTCATTTTCTGCCTTGGGGCTTCACGATTCTCCAATTGTCAAATCTCGTTCATTTCAAGCTTCTGGTAAGTGTAATATACAAAAATGACAACGTTGTTCATATGCTTATTGCAATACTTGGCTAGTTGACTTGATACTTTTGCTCTTTCTAACCGGACTTCAGTGGCCGTATTTTGAGGGATTAACTTACCTCCTGCAGAATATTTTAGCTTTTCGAAGGTTTGTTGTCATTTTGTTTTTTTTTTTTTCCCTTAAATATTGTTTTGCATGGAATCCATCCAATAGGGCAGGGAATCAGTTTCAGAAAAAGAGATTTGCAGGGGGGATGGGGGTGGATTATCTAGGTTACTGGTTAGTGGTTCAGTATTGTTATTATCCTTCATGGTTTATTTAGAAGATCAGATAAAGATGTTTTATAGCAGGATTTTGTTTCTGCATCTAGTGGAGGTGCTAGAATACCTGTGCCGTAATAGATATCATAAGAATTCTGTGTTCTTTGATTCAATTTGTTACCACCCCCTCTTTATTCTCTTTCTGGTTTTGGTCTAGTGGCGTTGCATGTTATTTATGCGTTGAACATGCTAGCCTCTTGTTTTCTTCTCTATCTTGGCTGTTCATTGTATTTTGTAACCTATGCTGCATATATTTGATGTAGGGTGGTCCATCTTTCCTTGCTTGTCGGAGGTTTTCAAATACAATTTTGACTCCTGATTCAAGTGGAGGTGCTTTTCCATCCAGTTTACTGTCTTCAAAGACTGTACTAACACCAGAGCCCTATAAGTATGGGAAAGAATGTGGAACCATTTTCCTTTATGTAGATGTTTGCCTTAAAATATATTGTGGTAGTTACAAGTAGTGGTACTTTCATTTACAGTTGTTTGAAGCCAATACGCATTGGTTGGAAAACTCGGGGGAATCTTCTTTGACTTTCTAAAGGGTATAAGGGTATCAAAGATGGAGGCCTAATATTGTTATGGAGCCACAATTTATAATTGGTTTCTGTGCTAAAATTTGCTTCCATAAATCATCTCGAGGGATGCCAACTTGTGAGCTTGAGTCTCCACAGTTGGTTTTATATTGCCTTCCATTTGCCATCTTGTGTCCGTTAAACTAAATTCAGCTTATAAGCATTTCAGTAATGGCAGGAATAGGCCAGAGGTGTTTTGTTGCTTAAAATGAGCTGCAGTGTTCTATTGAATTAATGTATTATGGTGCAGGGCTTTATGAGGACCTGGTAATTCCTGTCACGAATTTTTGTAATGAAGACAAGGGATTCATGGTTTTGCCTGATGATAGTTTTGATTTACCTATTAGAAAGGATATTATCCACAGGGTTGTACTATGGCAGCTTGCAAAATGACAACAGGTGCCATTTTATCCTTCCTTTCGGATGCTTGAAGAACACACTTCTGGGGTCCTCTTTGTGTTATTATGAAATTCTTCAGTTTATTTTATATATATATATATATATATATACTTATATTTGTAACTTAATTCGTTCTTAATTTCCTTCCTTTTTGTCCTTCTAGTTCTACATAAATTGCATTTCCAGTTTTTCTTACTTATGCAATCAATCTGCTAAGTTTGAAGGTTAGTGACAATTGAATGGTCAACAAGGAACACATTCAACAGAAACTATTAGTGGGGTTAGTGGGACTGGTAGAAAGCCCTGGCAACAGAAGGGTCTCAGTCGAGCAAGGCATGGAACTCTGCATGGTGCCCAGGTGATCATTTTGCTGCTCTTTGATTTTAATAAGTTTTAAAGAGCTATATAGCCTTCTATTGCCTCCAATTAATATTAGGGATTGATAACAGTTTCGAGGCGGTGCTACCATGCATGGCCTTAAGAAAGAAGTCATGCTATTTAATTGAATAAGAAGGTTCGACGTCTTGGACTGAAGATTGCATTGTATACTCATGATGTCGAAGGAAAGGTAAGTCATTGCCATCTTGGCTTGTGTATAAAACAGTTTATAATGTTATTACTTTTTTCATTTCATAATAGTTTTACTGATTTACTGATAAATGCCGAACAAGGCTTTTCTGTCCTAATTGAGTTTTGAAACCTAACCGATGAATATTGCACAATGTAACAGCTTCTTGTCTTTGCGGATTGGAGGGACCTACACATAAGACGAAAAATATTGTGAACTATGTAAATCAAATGGAGAATGCCAAGAAACTTCTGCTGGTTGATGGTGGTACCATAAATGAAAAGTTGAAGCTAGCGGCACAAAATTTACTATGTCAACGTGCCGCCATCAATTGTAAGTTTTGTTAATAGTAATAATACAATGTTTCCTTTGTTACCAAAATATGCTCAAACAACTGGCTTGCCTTTGTTAAAAAACATGCGGTGAGACACTATCTTATTAACTTCTTATTACCACTGTCATCATGATAGATTTGGATTTAAATTATTCCAATGCTGCTGGTATTTTTATGGTTGTCAGAGCGACTGCATCATGTTCTTGGATTGTTTAATAAGCTATTTCCAAAGTTGGCTTGTACATTTTTGTTCATGATACTGAGGCTTTGTTTTGTATGCTTTTGCAGGGCTTGAAAGTCTATAGCATCTTGCTGCATGACACAATAGTGATGTCTCGTGATGTCATTGACAGAATTGTTGAGCGAATGCACACCCCAATCAACCGTTGAACCTGAATCATGTGCCCTTTCTTCTATTAGTTTCTCTTGAAATCGGAAGCCTTTCATTTACCTAAAACCAGCTGGAAGAAAAGAGGTCTCCAAACAGATTTATGTTGTCTATGATAGTAAAATTTTCAAATGCATGGCTGGATGTATATTTATTTGTATTCAACATTCCACATTCAGCTATTATTTTTGTAGTTCAAATTTGTTGAGCCAAAAACCAGAGTGCTGCCGACTTTCGGTTATTAAGGCGAGTTTGATACTTTCTCCTCTATGGTGGTAATAAATTTTCCTGCCCACAAGCATCAAATAAATTTCATTCCACTTGGAACATGATGCTAGTGACCTTGGATTCCTTGGACATAGATTTCTTTTTTTCTAGTACCAGCGATATAAACAACGACTATATAACGTCAAAGGGCTTGGCCTCTGTGTTTCAATCATCACTACGTTGAAAGCCAAAGAGGTGAAAGGGGTAATTTGATGCAAGAATCATGCTAAGATCTCTTAGATTATGGGCCTCTCTTTTCTTTCCAAACCCATCGACTACAGAGGTGAAATGTGACTGACCGTGATTGGGCAATGCCAGCATGGGCATGATAATCCCAATCCCTAACAACTAGTGTGGGTCTCAACTCAAGCTGGAGCCCGGCTGTGAAGTACTACGGCAAAAAATGAAAAATGG
>JBBYHM010137478.1:2371-17939 GCA_038381775.1 Adansonia rubrostipa | reverse complement strand
TGAACGTGAACGTGGCATCTGTCATGAGCCAACGCAAAAAAAAGTCGGATTATTATGACATGAAAATCAAGCAATGCTCTTAAAGTCGCTGATACGGGAAAATCAGAATTACTACAACCAAAAAAATACACTTTAAAATTATCCACATTTTTATTAGTACATTACTAAAAATGAAATGACTCTGTGATTCCATCTCTTGATTGTGCAGTCTCCCGAGAGTACTTTCTTCTTGTCTAGGTTGTCTCTACTCTCTCTCTCTCTCTCTCTCTCCCCCCACTCCCATGAGGGGAACTTAGGATTTGTCTTTCTTCCTTCCTTCCTTCCTTCATGCCCTTAATTCTTCAGAACTTAACAGTCAACTTTTTGAAGAGAAATATTGCAACTTTCCTGTAAAATCCTGATCTTGACCGGACCGCAAGCCCTAGCTTCCATGGCAAAAACAAGACCGGGGCTTTCTGCCGCCAAGCCCAAACCAGGGAAGAAGGACCTTGACTCTTACACCATCAGGGGCACCAAAAAAGTTGTCCGAGGTACTTTTTTACATGTAGATATACGTCGGCAACTACGTAATGCCATAAAAAATTGTTGATTCGGTGATTTCGAAAATGTTTTCTGGGAATTTCGAATCTTGGCATTTCGTGTTTATCAATATGAAATTTTCAAATATGTCGAGTAACGTTGGTTTTGATTGTTAAGAACTGAAACTTTGGTTGTTTTGGTAGTCGGGTTTTGCTTGTTGATGGGTTTGATGGATGCTTAGGCATTCGTGTTGAAAGATGTTTGGTCTATTGGCAGAGTAAAGGTTGCTGGTTTTGCAACGGGGGATCTTTAAATGCATCTATCAATGCATGTTAACATCAATGTATTTTCAAATAAGTGTGTTTTTAGAGTTGTAGATAGATGTTAAGTAATGTAGTGTGTGATGGCTTACGCGTGAAACTTTGATGTTTTTGCAGTTGGGGATTGTGTTCTGATGCGTCCTTCCGACACTGGTAAGCCCCCCTATGTGGCACGAATTGAGAAAATTGAATCAGATAGCAGGAATAATGTGAAGGTTCGAGTGCGGTGGTATTATAGTCCCGAGGAATCACTTGGCGGAAGGAGGCAATTCCATGGAGCAAAGGAGCTGTTTTTGTCTGACCACTATGATGTGCAAAGTGCTCACACCATTGAAGGGAAGTGCATTGTTCATTCTTTCAAGAACTACACTAAGCTTGAAAATGTTGGGTCTGAGGACTACTATTGTAGATTCGAGTATAAAGCTACTACTGGAGCCTTTACACCCGACCGAATTGCTGTGTGAGTACTATGATCTGTTGGTTTGTGAAATATAGTTTTTGCTTATTTGGAATATGGCATTGATTCTTTGGTGCCCCTGGGCTTTTCTCTTTTGAAGGTACTGCAAATGTGAGATGCCATACAACCCTGATGATCTTATGGTGCAATGTGAGGGCTGCAAGGACTGGTATGGTGTTAAATTCTTCCTTTTATGATTTCCTGGTGCCACATGCCCAATAATTCTGTAAGATTGCTTAATGCTCTCCTTACCATTCTTGTAGGTATCATCCTGCTTGTGTAGGCATGACAATTGAAGAAGCAAATATGTTGGAACACTTTGTGTGTTTTGAATGTTCTGAGGATGATGTCAACAGATCACAGAATGGATTTCGTGTATCACCAGTATCTGATGCAAAGGTAGGCCCATCTTTTGACCATTTTCCTATGGTTCAAGGCCACTTGTTTTCTCTTTAGACCTTAACCCATTTGGCTTTTGCTAATCCTCTAATAATACACCATTTGCCGGATCAATTTTTGGTTTCCTATGATGAAGTTTAGAAAGTAAGGAGAAATTAAAAGGAAGGTTCCTCCTGTGCAAATCATGCATCGAACAAAATGCAGTGTGAAAATGGTATTGACATATTGTTTTGCCAACTTCCAATAACAATTACAAATTCTGGTTGATAATTCGTGGAACTTATTTTGAACGGTGATAAGAGGTCTTGATTTCTTGCACAATGTTAGACTATGAACATTTACGTTGGTTTGTATTGGACCATATGTGCATGTTTATTTCAATGAGTGGTTTGTATTGGACTATATGTGCATGTTTATTTCAATAAGCATATTGTTTTTGGTAGTAGCTTACAAGTTCTTCATTAGATGCCATTATCATCGTTGCTTCCTGGCTATTCCTGGGCTACATGAAAGTTCACAAAACAATGAATTGGACAATGCTTGACCTGAAAATAATGGCATGCATGGCATATATAGACTACACTCACTGGAAATTCTCAAGTTATTGTTGGTTACCCATTTTAGTATTACTGATAATATATGGCTAGAAAAGTTCATTTATTAGGTTAATATGAGGTATGGTAATCAATGCTTTATATCTGGAAGGTTTTAGATGCAGTTTCATAATGTCTGATTATTTCTAGTCATTGTTGACATATATATATATATATATATATATATATATATATATATATATAGTTTGTCTGCCTATGACATGTCATTATATGATATTTGAATCGTTCCTACACATATGCCTGATTTGTTGATTGGTTGTGTCTTTATACGGCAGTGTACATAGTTATCATTTCCATTCCATAAAGTTTTTAAGATTAGCATTTCTTTTTGTTGGTCAAAACCTTTTACCTAGAACATTAAGAGGTGGTTCGTGATTCATCCCGTGCTCTCTTTTAATTTTGCTAATTAGGCATGTAGAACATCATAGAGACGTACAGGCAATCATCTAATGCTATAGACATGAAGAGGGAAATTTTAGATATAAAAATATCAGTGCATATAGAGATAAATCTTTTTATCTGTATTCTTTGCTTAGAAAACAATAATATTCTGTTTCAAGGTTCTACCTCATTTTTATGATCTTTTTCCAGGTGGAGCCTAAACGACAGAAGAGATAAGTGAACCATGGGGAAATTTGGTTGCATGGGAGGCGAAGACTCTTGATGCATATATAGCTTGTAGCCTGTTGTTCTGTGAGTTTGTATAGTGCAGAAATTGTGTGCTTTGCCCAAACTGATGTTTATTAGTAACGTGTGTTGAAGAGTCTGTATCTGTGTTAGGTTTAGGAGGTTAAGTCTGTGCAGAAGGGTCGATCCGTAGTTCTCTGATGTTGAACAAGGTTAAAAAAAACCGGACTGGCAAAAGGGTCAATCCGTAGTCCTCTGATGTTGTTGAACCAATATTTGCTGTTGTAAGAACTTTCAAGTTATCCCCTTTCCAATCTTTCGTAGTTATGCTTTGCTATCTCACCACAAGCTAACTATGTTTTACTTAAAGAACCATTGCTAAAAGTTTCTGCTGGGAACTCGAGAAAAGCATTTTTCCCGAGTTTATGAGACTATGAATAAGACAAGATGGTGCAAGATGATTGACTTTGCAATCATGAAAAATTGTCCATAGTTTCAGTTATTTCTCTGAAGCATTGCGCCTTTTATGGTGGGTTTGGTGTGAAATAGGTTGGGCAAAACACGCAAAACCTCATTAAATCTTGAAAAAGGAAAAAGAGTCTTTTGATTGAAACCAGATTTAAATTGAATCTAAGCAAAAAACGAAGGTAACCGCCAGGATTCTCAGGTGGGGCTGCACTTTGCTGCTTTCCCTGAAAAACTCATTAAAAAAAAAAAAAACTGTTTCACTCACGTTATCAATGTGGATGATAAGCATTTGTTTTGCGTTAATTTATGAAGAGTTGAAACTTCTATAGCCTTTTATATCAAACACAGCAAACTCCCCTCAAAATCACATTTCCTTCCATTGTAAACATGGCAAACGGGGTTGATGTATCAGCCGCATCGAGATATGCAGTTCTTCTTCTTCTTCTTCTTCTCGCTATGAGTTCCATTGCATCTTTTGTAGAAGAGAGATCAATATATTTAGTTTTAATGGAAGGAGAACCAGTAGCATTTCATGGCGATGTTCTACCTAGCCACCATGGAAGAAGATTTGACCCCAAGAGGTTATAAAAAGAGCAAAATGAGCAGCTGTTATAATCATCATCACCGTCTTTTCTTCATCTTTAACGTATCAAAAGGAAAATTGAAAATTAGTTTCATCTGCAAATCTCAGTATTTTTATATTAGATTACTGATGTTCAAATTAGAGCTACGTAATTATCTCGTTAGCAATTTTAACAGTGTTTGCTTTCTATATGAATCATCAGTGAAGGTTCCAAAGTTCACGCAAAGAAGTTGGTAGATTCTCATGATCAAGTTCTCCAAAGCACTCTCGAGAACGGTAGCTATAACAAGCTATACAGCTTCAAACACATTCTTAATGGCTTTGCTGTCCATACTTCACCATCTCAGGTTGTTTCTTTTTGTACTTTGTCGTCAGCATTGTTTTTTCTCAAGGGAAAACTAGAAATTCTCTCAGTCATCTTTAATTGTTGTGAAAAAACTATTTCAGGCTAAGAAACTCAAACATGCTCCAGGCGTGAAGTTGGTTGAGAGAGATAGAAGAACCAAGTTGATGACTACCTACAGTCCTCAGTTCTTAGGGTTACCTGAAGGCGTTTGGACACAAGAAGGTGGCGATCGAAATGCTGGAGAAGGCATTGTTATCGGTTTTGTTGACACAGGCATTAACCCCTCGCACCCAAGCTTTGCTTACGACTTTCTTAATCCTTTCACATCCAATATTTCTCATTTTTCTGGTGCATGTGAGACGGGTTCTCAATTCCCACTATTTTCTTGCAACGGTAAGATCGTTTCCGCCAGGTTCTTCATAGCTGGGGCTCGAGCAGCTTCTCCTCTTAATGCTACAGTAGACATTCCGTCACCATTTGATGCCGTTGGCCATGGAAGGTAAGTAATGTATGAAAAACAAGGTAATATATTCACTTTGTAATATTTATTTATTTGTTTGTAACGCTGGAGAAAAAAAAATGTGCTTTGGATCAGCCACGTTGCATCAACCGCCGCTGGAAATGCTGGGGTCTCTGTGGTGGTGAACGGCTTCTATTATGGACGAGCAAGTGGGATGGCACCACGTGCAAGGTGTGTTTACTCCATTCCTAATTGTTTTCTGGTATTATGAGATAATTTTAGTACTGATATTGACTATTGCTTTCTTTTTTTTTTTGGAAAAAGAGTTGCTGTTTATAAAGCTGTCTACCCAACAGTGGGAACCCTAGCCGATGTGGTTGCAGCAATTGATCAAGTAGGCAATGAAATCTATATCAGTCCCTAGCAAAAACAACCTATTTATATATTGAACTGGTCATGATTTACCTTCCTAAAAGAAAACACGATGCATGCGCTTTCATGCAAGTACCCACTGTACTTTAATATTTCATGTGTTCCCTAAACAATGTTATAAAGATTGAATTCGAATAATTTTCCTGAAAACATTGCTAAAGTTAGCTTAACTAATAATTTGTGCTGTGACACCGCAGGCAGCAGCAGATGGAGTGGATATATTGACATTGTCGATTGGACCGGATGAACAACCACAAGATACAGTCACATTCTTGAGTATTTTCGATATAGCCATGTTATTTGCACGAAGAGCTGGAATTTTCGTGGTGCAGGCTGCAGGAAATCAGGGTCCCGGTCCTTCAACAGTACTGTCTTACAGCCCTTGGGCTGTTGGTGCAGCCGCTTCTAGGACAGACCGAAGATACCCTGGTTCTCTCCTCCTAGGAAATGGTCTAAATGTTCCAGGTGTGGGGTTGTCAGGTAATGCATAGTGTCACGTGAATAGTGACTTACTATGATGATCAGGTTCTAGGATGTTTTTCCGCGTCATTTTACTTGCTAAGATTTAGTAGATATTATCCTCTGTTGACACTTATGGGGTTAGTCAAGTTTTGTCATTTATAATAATAATTGAGCTCAAATGGTACCTTGCGAGACTCATGGGTGCCCAAAGAAAGCATAAGATAACGCGGAGAAGAGATCCTGGAATCCGATCGTCAACTTATTTACTACTAGAAAACCCTATTTTCATTTTTCCCTTTTTTTTTTTTACCGGCTGTGATTAGTTAAAACTTAAAAAAGTGATAATAATATATATGTTCTCTTTGCTAGCTCCAACTTTGGGAAATGGATCATTATTCTATAAGCTAGTTCTGGCTAAGGATGCAGTCAATTTAAATGGGACATTCCCTAAGACTCCACAGTATATTGAGGAGTGCCAATATCCGGAAGCTTTGGACCCTAATGTAGTAAGGGGTAGCATTGTTATCTGCACTTTCTCAGCTGGCTTCTATAACGAGACATCCACCCTAACAGCCATCATTGACACAGCAAGAATTCTTGGATTCATGGGTTTTGTTCTCGTTGCAAATCCAAGTTACGGCGATTTTATTGGGCAACCAATTCCTTATTCTGTTTCTGGCACTCTGATCCCGAAAGTAGCAGATGCGAAGGTAAAAGTTACCTTTCCGCAACAGGCAATTTCATTTCCTATTGTTATTTACTAGCTCTTGCACAATCTTACGAGAGAATCAATTTCTTACGCTTGTTTGTAGACTATATCTCAATATTATGATCAACAAACATATAGGGATGCAAGTGGCTTTGTAAGACAGTTCAATGCAATAGCTGCTATACAAGACGGTAGAGTTGCTTCTTTTGGTGGCCAAGCACCCACTGTTAGCAGATTCTCTGCAAGGGGACCCGATTTAATTGACGTCAACAGGAACCTTGCGGATGTACTAAAACCTGATATTCTTGCCCCAGGACATGAAATTTGGGCAGCCTGGAGTCCCCTGAGTGCCCTTGATCCCATTCTAAGCGGTAATTAATCAACATGATCATCAAGCTTCTTACTAGTTCATATTATTGTTCTCATTGCTTGAAAACGAGAGTTGAATCAGACTTTGAATTACTTATGCAGGATACAATTTTGCCCTGCTGTCTGGAACAAGCATGGCTGCTCCTCATGTTGCAGGAATAGCAGCACTAATTAAGCAAAAGTATCCTTCCTGGACACCATCAATGATTGCATCGGCAATCTCTACCACAGCCACCAAGTTTGGTAATGATGGAGGGCTTATAATGGCCGAAGGATTTGATGTTGGGAGCTTGTATTCCTCTACTAATTTTGATTTGGGCGCTGGCTTCGTTAGTCCAAGTCATGCCATGGATCCAGGCTTAGTCTTATCATCAGGTAAAACACTTGCACTTCCAAAATCTATCATCATGCTTGAGCTGTCAGGCTGCCAGAGTTACTACCCATTACTCAATCCTGTAACTTGATTCTTTATATATGCTATCATGAAGCAGAATTTGAAGACTACATCAGTTTTTTGTGCTCAATGCCCAACATTGATCGCTTTGCCATTAGAGCTGCCACTGGAGTCTGGTGCAGCCAGTCGCTTGGCCACCCAGCTAACCTTAACATACCTTCGGTGACGATATCTGAACTAAGAAGATCATTGACAGTGAGGCGGAGTTTCAAGAATGTAGCAACCAAACCGGAGACATATGTAAGCTTAGCGATACCACCAAATGGGACAACAATTACCTTGCATCCACCATGGTTTACTATAGTCCCAGAGGGAAGCCAAGACTTGGAAATTGAAATCAATGTGACCCAGTCAACAAACGAGTTCAGCTTCGGTGAAATTATTTTAACAGGTAGTCTAAATCACATCGTGAGAATGCCAGTTTCGATTAGGCCAGTTTCGATTGTTTAAGAGGCACTCAACAAGCTTGAGTCCATGTGCTATCTTGTCTATAAACTAGAGAATTCACTCTCTTCTTTTATCCCATACAGATTTTATATTAATTCTAGAGTTTATCTCCATTGCAGCATTGAAAGTTAATGCACGAAAACATTCCTAAGACATAATAACTAGTTTGAGTGGATACAATGATAACATTTTTAAGACAAGGGACTAAACTAAACATGAAAAACATGACAGCGAAACAAAGGAATGTTATGTACTTGGTTTGAATTAAGGAAAATCTTTTCTTTTTTATTATTAAGACGCAAAACGTGAATGTGCAGCACAGTGTCCAAAAATACAGCTATACCTTTGCAGTGTAAACTATAAGCTTACTGACAATGTGTGAGATATAATTACAGAACTTTTTTTTTTTTTTCGGGGATTTTGATTCTCTTCTAGACCTTTTCCGCTTTAGTTATATGCTCTTCTAGTCATCCTAGACCTTAGCATGTTGGTACCTGATTGCAAGGCATCAGTTTCAAGCTTCAGGTTTCAATCAGACAGTCAAAATGACATGTCTATTATCTCATGATCTGGAGTTTTATATGCGAATCCTGATTCATCACTCGATCGCCTTTTGACCACACTTGCCCTTTGAACTAACCTCACTAAAGCTTGCACAACCTCAGACATGGGAGGCCGAAACTCCGGTTCCGGCTGCATAGAAGAAAAAAATCTCTAATTAGCAATTTTTTATTATCAGAATGAAGATGTCATATTCTTCTTTTCTTTTACCCTGCAAAACCACTCAGATAAACCTATGCCAAGTTGTCTAAAGCATTAGTAAATTCCTTTACCTGAACACAGAGAGCAATGATGTCCGCGAAGCGTGACAGAGATTTTGCAGGATACATGCCATTGAGGGCAGGATCAACCATTTTCGCCAGGGCATCTATATCATGTAGTTGGGGAGTGGCCCATCTGACAAGTGATTGCTCTGATCTCACCCTTGAACTACAAAATGCAGAATATACCACAACAAAAAATTTACTTGGACAGCTAGACAAAGCATTGTAACAAGGCCAAGAAATGGAGATCATAATCTAGTGGTTTCCGACCACCAGATACCAGAAATGGGTTTTACCTGTCCAGTGGTTTCCGACCAGTTAGTAGCTCCAACATCACCACCCCAAAACTGTATACATCACTCTTTACAGTATATATTCCTGACAATGCAAACTCAGGAGCACTATAACCAAATGAACCAACCATCTGTGTTGAAACCTGTGCAATATTAAATCAAACCAAGAAAAAAACCCAAGGAGCTAGCATAAAACTTCCCTTCACAGACAGCAGTGAAGCACAAACTTGTTCACCAATAACTCATTTTCATTGTCCAAAAAAAAAACAAATTTTACCTGTCGCTCAGTGTTTGGTGTAAGAGCAGCCAAACCACAGTCCGACAAGTGAGGATTGAGCTCTTCATCAAGTAAGATGTTTGCTGACTTGAAATTTCTATGTACAATTGAAGGCAAGCACACTTCGTGCAAGTACCTGAAACAACAGCTTCATCAGAAAGGAACATATGCAAGCAAGCAACCCAACATGAGCAACACATAAGTGCACCATAGAAAAGGGGTGGGGGGATGGGGGAGAGACTCAAAAAAACTCATACACATAACATACTCTAAAGCCCGGGCAGTGCCAAGTGCCACTCTGACACGTGCATTCCAGCTTAACATCTTGCTGCCATCATCAGAAAAGTGCAGCATGTCATGAAGACTACCATTTCCTATATATTCATATACCAGAAGACGCTGTCCATGCTCCACACAGTATCCAGCCAATGTGACAATATTTGGATGCCTCAAGCGTGACATATTGGACACAGCTTCCAGAAAATTATCTTCTTCTTGTAATGATAGTGCAGCATTGTCAATTTTTTTAATAGCCATTGTCTATCAAACAAGATAAAAAGAGTTAATTATCATTGCGACAAATCTGGCATTTTTTCATAAATAATCCAACATGAGTTTTTTTTTTACTGAAAGCACCTCAATATTAAATATTTATTACAGTTAAGTTACCTTTCCGTTTGTAAACTCTGCCTTGTAAACACGACCGAGGGAACCTTCACCAATAAGATATTCTTGATTAAAACTATTAGTAGCAGTTTGTAAAGAAGCAACAGTATATGACATAGCAGTGATGGGTGACTTCATCCTGTTTAGGGATCCATTTTTGGACATCCTATCACCCGTTAATGTTTCTGCTGGTGGGGGTTTCAAATCTACAACAGCAGCAACATTTTTCACTCTTTGCTCTTGCATCTCTGTATGTCCTGCAAAAAATGAAGTAGTTTATAGGTCCAGCGTTGTTAGCATGCTAGAGAATTTTTCGGCACAAATTACTAGTGAACTTAAAAGGCATTGCATGAGATAAACAATATTGCCAACAAATTTCTTTAAAATCAATTGCTTTTTTGAAGCGTTTTCTGTTTTTCGGCCAATAGCAATCAATTCTTTAAAATTGATTGCTAGATTGATGAAGCATTTTCATTCAGTTGTAACCAAAGCAACAACTGATTTCACTAATGGACATGAACAGAGTCAAACAATTTCCAAAATATATTGATCCACTAACTAAATAACAAAAATATATATAAATGAATAAGACATGGGCACCTATAGTAGTTGCTTATGGTTACTCAAGTCGAAAAGATTTTCAACTTTCATTAGAAATAGATTCACTCCCTAATTAGTGTAGCTTCACTTAAATTCACATTTTCAATAGGCAATCCAAAGATGTAACA
The DNA here is from genome assembly GCA_038381775.1 of Adansonia rubrostipa. Lineage (NCBI taxonomy): Eukaryota > Viridiplantae > Streptophyta > Magnoliopsida > Malvales > Malvaceae > Adansonia > Adansonia rubrostipa. The sequence goes on along the minus strand of JBBYHM010137478.1, from coordinate 7,485 downwards.
AAGAAAAATCAAATTTTAAAGTTAAAGTACTGCCGGGAGAACATAAATATGAAAACCTACCATTATTGGTGCCAACTGAAAGATTTCCCTTTGACGGTTTTGCACCACTCACTTTTCTTTTATTTTTGCGGATACAAAAAAGAAGAGCAAGTAGTGCCATGACAACCACTAAAAAAGAGCCAAGAACTATGCCTACAATAATTCCAGCTGATAGACCCTTATCTGAATCTGATGATTGACCATCAGAAGAAGGGGATGTACGAGCTCCAGATCCAGAATTATGTTTATTACGGGATTTACCAGGTGGAGGTGAACTATAAGGGGGTGGAGGAGGGGCAGGTCCATTGTCAAAGGAGTTCCCATCATATCTGTTTCATTTTTTTTTATAGCAAAGTTAAAACTTTGCACAACCCAAATATGGAAAAGTAAATTGGCAGCAATACCATATAAAGCCTTACATAAAAGTTGGGATCGAAAGAAGCTCTTGAGGAATCCAGCCACTGAAATGGTTCTTCGCGACATTTCTGTTCAGAATCTAGGGCGCATAAGAACAGACTGCCAGAGAGTAACAAACACAAGTGCGGCATTAGAAGAGTAACTTACAGAGTTGTCAAAGGTAAGCCTGAAAGGACATTAAGAGAACCAGTCAATTGATTGTTCTGCATATACCTGCCACAAATTCAGATATCAATAGCACTTGGTCAAGCTCCAAAAAATACCAAAGATTTTCCCTTTTGTGTTTTTTACCCTTAATAAAGCAACAGTTTACTTACAGCGTAGAAAGATTGCTCAATGAGCTAAATGAAATAGGAAGATCCCCGCTAAAATTGTTGAAGGAAAGATCCCTGCATTGACAAGGTACCCAAATTACAACAGACTACAGGTATGTATCAGAAAATGGTTAAATGTTATTATGGTATTCAAAACTTCCCTTAAACCAGCTTCTTAATGACATTCTATCTAATAATAAATATGGTTGCAGCAAAATATCTCTCAATTTAATGCGCATAATTTAAATATGGGGAAGACAAAATAAACCTTGGGTTGAACCAAAATCCAAATATAGTTTTCCTGTTGAACACGTTTCTATGTTACAAACAATTTTGAATTGATTTGGTAAGCATGCAGGATTGACTTACAAACTTACAAAACCATCTAGCCACCGTACCACAATGAAAGACCTGAAGAGAAACACGGTATTTGATCTCTCGAAAGATTAACATAGAACTCCACAAAAACATATTATTTCCACAAGTCAACTCCAATTCTAGAGTTGCTTAATTAAAGAAGTTCAGAAACTGGGAAATATACTAATTGCATGGCTTCAAAAGAAAATCCACTTCGAAATGTAAAGTTTAGGATTTGAAAGAGACAGCAGTAAGTGGAACACTGAAGCAGCAAGGAATAACAACTTAGATCTCAGAATTCTACATGAAGCAAAACTAATAAATTACGACAAATATAAAAGGTTAAGTTCTCTTACAAGGTCCCAAGGTTCGCAAGATTAGCAAAAATGTCTCCAACGGACAGGGAGAGTGAATTATGGCTTACATTCCTAAAACCAAAGAAATAGAATTAGGAAATGAGAGGAAGTTTGATTTGCTACTCAATTGTATGTTGAGTAAATAGAACATCATAGCATTTGAGATGTATCACTTACAGATAAGTAAGAGTAATCATACTAGAAATGGAATAAGGAAGATTCCCGCTGAAGTTGTTAGCTGCAAGATTCCTGCATCATCATATAATAAATAAGCATATTAAAATTAAGCAACCAAAATAAAATTAAAAAGAAAAAACAATAATGAATCAGCAACATTACAGGCTCGTAAGGTTCGGAGGCAACTGGTATGGGATTGTATCATGAATGTTGTTGTTACTCAAATCACTAACATAATACAAAGAAAAGGCCAATTAACTAGTTAGCTGATTAATAAAGAGTTCAAATATCTCAATGACAGATAGAGATCGCAGCAATGGTATAATCTTACAGTGTTCTCAACGACATAAGATCAGAAAGCAAGTATCCCATGGTTCCAGAAAGTCCCAGCCCAGAAATATCACTGTTGTAACAACAACAGGCATGCGTTTATCAAATCATAAACTGATCAAACTACAAATTCCCAAAAACAAATAGCTATATTTGGAATATACAATCTCCTACAGAGAAACGACGGTCGAGCCCTCACAGGTAACACCTTTCCATGACTCTCCGCACGGATCACCACCATTAGTTTTCCAATTTGTTAACTTTGAAGGACTGTTCAATGAAGTGTACATAACCTGAAGCGCTTGAACTGCCCACAATAAGCAATGAAAACAACTTAATAAGATATCCCCAGGTTCAAAAAACTAATAAATCAAATATGGGTTAGATTGAATTAAATCTTCCATTTGATGTTACCAAATAGAAATAAAATCCAGAAATAGTAGATTGCTTTTCCCTTAATTTTACTCACATTTTCTGGAGAAACAAACAAAACAGCATAAAAAATCAAACTTTCCGGACAAAACATAGTGCAGAATAGTCAAAGATCATATCTTGACTAATAACAATCAAATCTCAACCCAAAAAGTCAAAAAAATTTAGACTAGCCAATCTCCATCTAACAACCAAATCACCAATGCCTTAAACAATTAATGAAACCAACCCCCTTCCCCCCGAAGAAAAAAAAGACATACCATCGGAAGAATCAGTGATACATTGAGCTGGAATGAAAGCAAAGATCAAACCAAGCAAGACTAACTCAGTGAGCAGCAAACTAGTCATAGAAAGAGAAAAAGGTCTGTTATTGTAACCCATCGCTAGCTTCTTCTTTCTTCTTCTTCTTCTTTTTTTCCTTTTATTTTTTGGGTCTTTTCGTCTTGTAGTAGTTGTTGCAGATGATTTTGGCAGCTAAAAAGAGGTGAGGATCAGGTGAAGTGGAGCACATGATAAAGAACAATGGACGCACATGCAAAAGTGGAGAAGAAGAAGAAGAAGACGAAGAAGGATCAAGAAGAAGAGAATGGGAAGTAGCGGTAGTTGTTGAGAGGCTCAGTAGTTGAAGACATCGCCATTAATGAAAAAGAAAGCAGAAAAAGCGAGAGAGAGAGAGATCCGAAGGTTGAGGTTAGTAATGAAGAGAGTTTTTATTATATTTCATGAAGAGTGTTACGCTTTGGGTGTCGGTCAAAATTGAAAAATAAAAAAAGTCTGAAATAAAATTTTGAAGAAAATTCAATACTATTAAATTCACAATATAAACATTAAGAAGGAAAAAGTTTGGGTTCGGACAGAGTAGACAAGCAAGTAAGGTATGACATTTTCTCAGGTTCCATTCACTTTCACTTTCACTTTCTAGTTTGGATCCTCTGCTTTTGTTCCCCTTTTTATTGAATGGCTTTGTTCTTGCCCTTTAACTTTAACTTTACGCTTTCAACACGTTTCGGCGTTGGAAATTGGAATTTGTTAACTCCTTTTTTCTCTCCTCTCTCTCTCTTCTTACTGACCGATTGCTTTGCTTGTCATTCATCAGCGGAGTTCAATTCGAGTTCTTTCTTCTAGTTCAAATATAAATAATTAAATTTAAAATTAAATATAAAAATTAAATAATTTTTTATTAAATATATTAATATTAATCGATTAAATATAAATAATTTAATTTTTATTTTAAATAAAAATTTACTTAATTTTTAAATTTTAAATTTTAAATCAAATTCAAACCCAAGCTTCTCACTTCAACGCTACTGTTACAACTACTACCATCTTTTCATTGAACTTTCATCCATGCTACGAAATTTTTACTCATTCGAAATGTTGTCTTGGATTTATTTCTTTTATTTATCAATAATGAAAAATTTTACTCGGTAAATAAAATGCGAAGACCTACCGACTCTACGTAAATCAATTGAAATTAATTTAATTAATAAAATTTAATTGATTTAATTAAGTTTATTTGATAATAATTTCAATTTATTTGATTAATTAAATAAATTATTAATTAATAAAATTATTAATTAAATTAATTAAATATTTAATATTTATATATATCAATAACTCAATTAAATTCATACTTAAATTAAATCTACATCTACTAATTCAAAACTTAATAAATTAATTTAATTAAATTAACTTATTAAATCTATTAAAATTTAATCAATTTAATTAATTCAATTATAATAAAAAAATTTGATCAATCAATTTTTTTAGTAAAATTAATTAATTTAATTTTAAATTTTTTTTACAACGTGCATTCCTAGCCACAAAAGTCTTGCTCGACCTTTTACCTTCTCTTTCATGGCAGGTACGTAGAAAAGTGAATTGTTATTGGTTAGATACCGACAATGTGAACAGTACTGTTCAACTTTTCGGGCAGGGAAGCAGGCAGGAACCTGGAGAGGGGAAGGCCGCCAGGACAAGTAAAACGTAAAAGGACCCCATAAAAAAGAGGCTCTGACTGAGCCTGCCCAGCAGGTTTCGACTATGGGTTTTTAGAGGAAGTTCTGAAAATGACGAAAATGTCTATATTTATGAACTTATGGAAAAACACAACTTTATTTTTTGACTTTCGAAGCGTTTGTTTCACTTTTTTAGTGGGGTGATGATGATCAAAGAACACCCCAGCTAATTAATTTATGATTTTCATATTAATAACAAAATGAAATAATCATTAACCTAACAAAATGTGCATAATTTTAAGAGGAAAAAAAAAAGAAAAGAAATAATTTATAATACTATTAAATTAAGGAAAATTACCTGACATATATAATAAAAAGTTATTACAAAAGAAATATTTATCAACTTTTTAATCTGTTTATAAATATTAAAAATTCAATAAAGCTCTTACCTTTAAATTAAAGTAAAAGAACCCATTACTGCTATTTAATTTCATAATGAAATACTTACTACAATTATTTATATTCACATTGCAGAGAACGTTAAAAGATTTTGTGTTACTGCCTTTAAATTGAATGAATCTATGTTCTACGATAGCCTAGAGTAGGACAATAGAAATATATCAGCTACTGCTAAAAATTGTTAATAAAAATAGAATGATTTCTTCTCCCTTTTTGGTTATTTTTGCATTGATGGCAAATTGACAATTGAAATTACAAAGGTCTTAAAGAATCGA
>JBBYHM010137263.1:14556-37708 GCA_038381775.1 Adansonia rubrostipa | reverse complement strand
TAAGATAAAATTTTGTTTTTCTTTAAGTAATAATAAGTGTTGATGTCTTTTTAAGAAGGCGGAGCTCATAAATTCAAGGGAATTGTCGAAAGAAGTGAGTTAGAAGAAAAGTGTAAGAACTGAATTTTCGAGACTTGTTTTAATACCTAAATTAATATTTAAACATAGAATTTTATTAAAAAAGATAAAAGAAATGTAAAAAAGTGTATCGGTTGATTTTGTAAATACTTGCTTCAATCTTTATATACCTTTATATACCGGATTGCTTAGTAGTACATATGAAGACATGCATGTCTTGAATCGGGGATGCCAAGTGTCCGGCGAAGGGTAGGCATCTAAAAGAAGGCATTTATGTGATGAGAGGGATAAGAAATATTTTTATTTAAACTTAACTTTTAATATTACTTTAAAAAAGTGAAATAAAATTTTAAATTAATTAAAAATAAATTTAACTTATTTTAAAATATAAAAATAAAAAAAATTGAATCAAGACTCAACTTTTACCACCTTGGCTTACAAATTTAATAGACCCAAAAAAAAAAAAAAGGAAATTTCCTGTACTAATGGTTGGCCTGTTATCAAGTGGATAAGATTCATGTAAACATCTTTTATAAAACGAAATTCTCATAAGAAAGTTCCACATATTTTCCCAGAAAGTACAAAAAGAAACCACTTATGAGATGATATTTCTTCGTTTTCTAACAAGGTACTCCAAGTATCTTGTATCCTAACAATTAAATGTTCGTCCTCAGCAGAAAGTACTGTAGTAAAGTAAAGCTTTTGCTGTTTAGATGTTGCCACGTTTACGGTCTATCTGTCACTGTAGTTGCTTTCTGGGTTTATCCTGCAAAGCAAAGTAAGCTTATTGGTCTAAAATTTTCAGCTTGTATTTCATCCAAAACTAACAAATCCCAGTATTCTTTATCGTTTTTCTTATCCAAGTAGTAATTTATCAGCCTTATCCAATTTTTAGAAGTGGGATTTTGATTATCCTTTTGATACTCCCAATTATTATTCAATTGAATAATTATTTAATAGAATATGAATATATGTATAACATTAAATATATTTAATTTTTTAAAAAATATTTTATATATTTAAAATATTATATTTTATCTTTGTGTTTATATTAGACAAAGATACTTTGATAAAATCTGAATAATATTGGTAAAAACAAGTTAGCAATAAGTTAATTAGGCTTTAGGGTTAAAATCTATTAACAAAATGTTAGATGTTTACATCTGGTTATCAAGATTTAATCTGTGGTTGGAGGTTTGAAAAAGCAAACAACTTTGGTAAGAAAGATGGTATATTTTATGCATGTTACGTAATTTTTTCCTTAGAAAAAGTTAATGAACAGGTTAAAGTTCAAGTTTCTTCGTACCTTTCGAGTAACTATTACCGCCGTGAACGACGTCCGGCGACGAGCAGCACATGGCACGAGCCATTGCGATGAATGATGCGACGCCAATTCTGATGTAGTCACGTGGATTAAGCCGAGCCTTCCCGCGCACGGTGCGGACTATTTCAATAAAAATAAAACGTGGTAAATGAATGATTTTCATTTCACCCAAAGCCAAAAAATAAAGCTTGGAGGGAGAAAAGGGGAAGTTTTTTTAGTTGATCACAAGTAACCTCTTCAACTGTTACCTTAACCAATCAGGAGCTGACACGTTATCCCAGGCCCTTTGTACGTTTTAGCTTTCTTTGGCAAATTAACCGGCCTCACCTGTTTTTTTGGTTTATAAACGCCCGCAAACTGGAAACTTCGCTCTGTTTTATCTCACCCACTCTTTCTTTCTCCCTCGATGTAATTAATTCTTTAATTAACTGTTATTTCTTCTTTATTTTTACTCTGTTTTTGGTTCTTTGTTTGGAGTTTTTGTTCTGCCTGAAGATTTTGAGAACAAAAAAGAGAAAATGGATGATGAATTTGCGAAGCTTATTAGGAGAATCAACCCTCCAAGGTATTTTTTCAGATACCCTTTCTGGGTTTTGTTTTAGAGAAAGAATTCAATTCAATTCAATTCTTTTTTTTTCTTTTTGGAGTTTTGACCTTGTTTTTGTCTTGCCTTCTGCAGAGTTGTTGTTGACAATGACGCTTGTGAGCATGCTACCTTCATTCAGGTATCATCTTTTATCACTTCCCACTTAAAAATATGCAGTTTCTTAGAATATAGTCCTGAAGGCAGCTTTACTGCTGCCTGGAACTCTATAATAACCAGAAAATTTTTATACGTAAATGGGTATTTGATGTTATTTGTAGGTTGATAGTGTCAATAGACATGGCATCCTCCTTGAAGTTGTTCAAGTTCTTTCAGACCTGAACCTTGATGTAACTAAAGCATATATGTCATCTGATGCAGGATGGTTCATGGATGGTAATGTTTTAAAGATTTGAATCTAAAGTTTTTTTTTTGGTTCTAATTAAGTGTTCTAATTGTATCAAACTTGTTCTGTTTTCAGTGTTCTATGTGACAGATAATCATAGAAACAAAATTAGAGATGAACAAACACTCAGTTACATACAGAAGGTAAGCGATTTCTGAAGTTATGATCCTGATATTCTGGCAAGTTGCGCTTATTATGGTTGCAGATATCGACGGCAGAACAAGCCGAAATCGCCTGACCTTCTGACAAATTTTGTTTGTTCAAATCTGCAGACTCTCGAAACGAAAGTATACGTCTTGAATTCGATGAGGGGTTCAGTTGGTGTAATTCCTTCTAAAGACTATACTTCAGTAGAACTAACAGGCAGTGACAGGCCGGGGCTTCTATCGGAGTTATCAGCAGTTTTGGCAGATCTAGGTTGCAATGTTGTGAATGCTGAGATCTGGACACACAATGCTAGAGCTGCTGCTGTTATCCATGTCAAAGACCAGTCAACGGGGGAAGCAATTGAAGACAATAAAAGACTTTCAGTGATCAAGGAACTACTCTTCAATGTCATGAAAGGGAACAGTGATTTTAAGATCCCAAGGATGTCGATTTCGTGTTCCGGGGTAATCCATAGAGGGAGAAGATTGCACCAGATGTTGTTTGCTGACAGGGATTTTGAGAGGCCTAAGAACGTTGAATTCGAAAGCTCAAAACCCCATGTAACTGTGCTTGATTGCAGTGATAGAGATTATACTGTTGTGACTATAAGGTGCCTGGATCGACCGAAGCTATTGTTCGACACTGTTTGCTGTTTAACAGACATGGAATATGTTGTTTTCCATGGAACAGTCATCACAGGAACAATGGAAGCCTATCAGGTTTTGAACTTTGAAAATCACAATAAAACAATTCAAAGAGATCATCATGAAATCTGAAATGGGTAGTTTACAACTTTACATGATCTGAAAAAATTAAATAGATTCAAATCATTTTTCTTTTGTAGGAATACTATATCAGGCATGTTGATGGATTCCCAGTAAGTTCAGAAGCTGAGCAACAACGAGTCAAGGAGTGTCTTGAAGCAGCCATTGAGAGGCGAGCCTCAGAGGTTACACTTCTTTTCCCTTTATTTTACTCCCTCAAAGCAGGCATCAAAGCTTATAATAAGTTATATTATTCGAACTTAGGTGTAAGTTTCAAATATGATAAATGTTTAATTTTTGAAAATTACTTCATATATTTAAAGGGTCTTATTCTCTTACTCATAGTAAAAAAAATTGCGTTGAATGATAACTTCAAGAAGTGAAGAGTTAGTAATATGAAAACTTTCATTGAACCAGTGGGTTTTTTCCCCCCTATTTTAGCAGGGCCTAGAATTGGAACTCTGTACAGATGATCGTTTCGGACTTCTTTCAGATATTACAAGAATATTTCGAGAAAATGGTTTATGCATCAGAAGAGCTGAAATATCGACCAATAGTGGGAAAGCGAAAGACACTTTCTTTGTCACGGATATGTCTGGAAATCCTGTCGATCCCAAAACTGTGGATTTGATCCAACATCAGATAGGACAAGCCAATCTTCAAGTTAAAGGGAATTCCTTTCTATCTCCGAAACTTCCCAAGGAGACAAGAAGAAGTTTCCTGTTTGGGAGCTTGTTTAAAGGACGAAGTTTCCAAGACTTTAAACTCATCAAATCTTGTTCATTGTGAAAATTACAGTTAAGAACATTACCTTAGAACAATTAAAAAAAGGGGGGAAAGGGCAGCGCCGCCGCTCGCCCCTGTTCTATACAGGTAGTTCCGTATGTAAATTGTAATTAATGAAAGCTAAGCAAGTTAAGACTATAGAATCCACCATTTCAATGAAATGTTGTACAGAAGTCATCATTTCAGGACTTGGAAATGCAAATTGACTTTATTTTATACCAAATGGGGGTTCTAAAACTAATAATTACAAGAATCTATTGACAATCCTAAATTTTCAAATCACAATCTGATTCAAAAACATCTGTATATGACTTTAATCATCTTAATTTTAAAAATCGCAATCTGATTTGCGAACTTACGACTTTAGTCATCTTTTGAGGTTAAAGTCAACTCGATATTTGAGTGTGAACTATATCTAACTTTTTTGGGTGCTCAACCTTGCAACAAAGAAGCTCAACGTCCACTATTTTTCCAAGTCATGCTTCACAAATAACAGAACTGAGCAATAAATGATGAATTTGCTACTAGGCAAAAAAAAAAAAAAAAAAAAGAACTCCATTGAAAACTTCATTAGAAACGCACAAAACTTCACCACAAACAGCAGCTACTAGCCATCTTGAAAGTTCAACTACAGAGGATATGAATATTTGTTCAGGGAAAAGAGTAAAACAAGTCGAAAATCAATTGCAACTGACTACAAAGGATCATTTAATCGAAAACCAGAACCACTACTAAAGGTGTCGATGGAAGGAAACAATGGGTATTATTCCTAAGTCATCCTCTGTGCAGCTTCCTTTGCAAGAAGCTTCTCCTTTGCCTTGGTTCTTGCCTGTGACTTGGAGCCCATGATACCACCTCCCCACTTCTTCCTGTACTCATCGTACTTGTCATTGAAGTTTGCCTGCAACGAAATTTACAAGTTAGAAACATGATCTATAACTTGAACAGAAATTAATTGAAATATATTGCGGGTATAATCTTACCTTGATTGCCTCAAGGATTTTGCTGAATTCAAGCTTATCCTCGTTCTTAACTGTGGTCAAGCACAAGACAGAAGCAGTTTTCTTGTGGACAATCTGCAGTATTACTGACACGAATAAGTAACCTACTCGTTAACTCTAAAGTTTTCACAGAAAAAGCACGGAAATCTGAAAGACAACTACCGCTCCCAAACGTGATTTTCCCTTAACGATGCAGTAAGGGACCTCCATCTTTCTGCACAGAGCAGGGAGCCACACTACTAACTCTATGGGATCCACATCATGAGCAATAACAACCAATTGTGCCTTATTCTGTAGAGGACATAATAAAGAAACCATTATTTTTTAAGTAATTTGCAACAAAAAGATGTACAGAATACCACTAGGTAAACTGATGAAATATGAAGAAATTAGAGGGCAACCTGCTCAATAAGGTATGTAACATGGTTAAGACCATATTTCACAACAATTGGTTTCTTAGACTCGGGAGCTTTTCCTTCAGCCTCAGCCTGGGCCTTTTTCAGGAGACGTTCCTTCTTGGCTGCCTTGTCCTCGGGCCTGTACTTGAGGAGCAACTTGAACAGACTTGTTGCTGTGACAGGACATGAAATAAAAAAGGGTTTAATGATTAAACTTTTCTCGCAACCATTAAAAACAGAAAAGGTATTCTACAGCAAGAAATGTGGAAAGGAATAAACCAGGGATGCAAGAGGCTATAAGGATAATTAAGAACGAAGGATGCTACATGATATGAGAGCATACACAGCAAAATAAGCAAGTTTAAATGAACATAAATAGAACTTGATACCCATTTATTTAATATTTTGAGTTGACACAATAATTAGAAAACAATCTAGATTATAGGTTCTAGTTGCCATCATCCACAACCAATTACGAATTCAACAAGTCACTTTTTCCTTCTCGCTAACGTAGGAATTCTCCTAAAATTCCCCAATTTTCCATGTTTCCAATTCGCATTCTTTTTTCAAGTAGACTACTTATGGGGAGAAAGGTCCAAAATATATATTTGAAATAACTTCATCCAATAAAGTACACCATTCCCAAACTCCTACCCAACAAACATCTATGTAAGTTAAAACTTAACAAGACAAAAAGAAAAATGGGAAAAACAGAGCTCTATAAAATCCATTCTCTAATAATATTTAACCTAAAGACAAACAAAGGCTAGATGAAATAACAATTGAGAAATCCATAATTCAGTCAAATTAAATTCGGCGAATCTAATGCATAAGAATGAAAAAAGTGAAGATTTTAGTGCAGACCAAGGTTCTTATCAAGAGTCTTGGTAAACTGGTTCAATGCTGGTGGAACCTTCAACCGCTGCTTAAGGATCCTCTTTTTCCTTTGAATGCGAACAACCTTAGGCCACTTCACGAATCGATGCAGATCCTTCTTAGGAGGTAAAGCCCCTCCAATACCGAACTGCTTTGGACGCTTCTCAAACAATGGATTGACAACCTTCTCCTGATTTCCAAAATCAAAATAATAAATAGACAGTGAGGCCACGATCAAGTTATTTTTGGGGTTCAAGTGATTAAGAAAGTAACGAAAATTACTTGTTTCTTCTTGGCTGGCACGGCCACCTTTCCACCTCTCTTTGGGCCCTGCATTTAACAAAAAAGTAAATAGAAACAGAAAGATGAATCCTTCTAAACAAGTACACTGATTCATAACTATGTTCAAACCATTCAACTTATATCAATATAATCTCAAAGAAATTCTTTCAGCAATACATAAAGTTCACTTGTTTTATTTCGGGAACCCGATATCTACAAGGAAAGTTTCTTGCAAAGGAACTATAGTCCAAAAGCTTCTTCAAAACTTATTGAGAAACACAAAAATTAGTTCTTTTAACTAAACTAAGACTTATGCTAATCTTTCAATGTAATATCTGTTCACTACATTATAAAAATAGCTGCCATAGATCTGTTCATTTCCTATAAGATGATCATCTTTTTAGAAATTTACACATATCAACTAAATTCTAAACCAAGTATTTATAATAACTTTCTCAGGTGCTAATACTCTAACTAGATTTCATATGACATCTACTCTCAAAAATAGCTCAAATAAGAAGCTGAGTGAACTGCATCTAAAGCAAAAAAACAAGCAGAAAATGAATTAGAATTTGGGGAAAACTAAATTCAAGAGAAAAACTTGACGAGATATATATTAATAGACGACGATTAATTGCAATGGGGTTTTCGGATATACCATTTTTTTGCACCTCCTAAAGCTTCTTCCAAGCTCTTATGATTAAAAGACCGGCGAAGGAAAACCCTACAAACTACAAAGCACGAAGAAGCAGAAGCCACCGAACAACTAGGGTTTATATTAGAACAAGGCCCACGTTTGGGCCAGTGGTCAAAAACTATGGCCCTGTTGGACATTTTCCACAGGCCTTTCAAGTGTTGAAACATATAAACGGGTGCGAACAATTGGAGCCCAATGGTCCCAAGCCCCATTAGGATAAGATTAGATTTTGTTTCCATACGTCATTCTGTTCAAGAGTTGGGCTGAATCAAGTCATCAGTCCGATTTTTTTCTCAAATTCTTTATTGAGATTTAGCCCATATATCTATTTACTATTAAAAATATTAAAATATTATTTTTATATATTTTTATAATTAAATTTAAATAAAAATTTAATAAAATAAATAGTTATTCGAATTAAATTTTATCGATTCTAATAATTACTCATGTCTGAGTTTAATTCAACAAATAAATTCAACTCAAATTAAATTAGACTTAAAATATTTTTATAATACTTTAAATTAGCTCGATTTAAATTATTATTTAGATAATTAAATTATCTTTGTATAAGTTTTATATAAATATTAATGTAAAATAATATTTTAAACATTCTTTTGGGATCAAGTGTAAAACGGTGTGTTTTGGCTCACGGTATTTCAGGTTTTGCGGCGATATAAATATTTCTAAGGTAAAAAATAATAAAATAAAAAGAGAGAAAAAAAAAAAAAAAGGAACAAATCCCGCTCTCCCCCAAAAATAATTTTTGGTTGCCCGCTCGTTGCTCCCTCGTCTTATCAATCCCCCGTCGCGCGCCCTAACGAAAAATTAGTATATTTTTAATCTCAAATCTTCCCCCCACCCTAAAATTCCCAAATCCAGCAACGAAAAAGAAGAAAGTCAAAGATCCAAAGACTTGGTGTTTTTTTTTTTGGGGGGGTTCATTTCACTGCACTGGAGCAGTTACAAGAGCTACTCTCTCTCTCTCTCTCTCTCTCTCGATCTATTAGGGTTTCTTTTTGATTTTAGGGTTTTAGGGAAAACTTAGATTTTTTAAGTTGTTGTTTGATTGGTGGTTTCAATGGCTACGGAAACCCTAGACGAGAAGAAACCGGAGGAGGAGAAGGAGGAGGCTACTCCAGTTAACGATAAAGAGGAGGTTAAAGAGGAGAAAGAGAAAGAAAACAAGGAGGAAAGTAAGGAGGTTTCCGATAACGAAGTTTCTCGGGAAAGTGAGGAAAAGAAGGAAATTGAAGGGAAAGCGGAAGAGAAAAAGGAGGAAGAGGAAGAGAAAGAAGAGGAAGTGGAAGAGAAAGAGGAAGAGGAAGAGGAAGAAGAAGAAGAAGAAGAAGCAGAGAGCGCTAAGGAGACTAAGGAGGGAGAAGAGAACGAAGATGAAGGGACTGAAGCTGAAGGCAGTAGTCGGAAGCGAAGCTCCAGGAAAACTAGCCGAGATTCGGCTGAGAAGAAAGAGCCCGTGACACCGAGTAGTGACAGGCCTACCAGGGAAAGGAAAGTCGTGGAAAGGTACTCAGTTCCTTCAGTCGCCAGATCTTCTTCCGCCAAACCTTTGTCAATTGAAAAGGTATTGTTTTGGTTAAGGAGGTTTGTTTTTTTCCCCTTTTGTTTTTGTGTTTTGATTGTTGTTCGAGTTTGATTTGCTCTCAGGGTCGCGGTACACAACTTAAAGATATTCCAAATGGTATGCATCTCTTCCCTTTCTTAAATGTTTTTATTAAGGTGCTATTTTATGTTTTCTTTGAATTTCATGGAATTTGATAGTGCTTCTATCTTTGTTCCATTCTGGATTATTATAATGTAATGTAGTTTGGGTTATAAATCGAGTATAACTTAGAACTTTGTTAAAATTAGGGCATTCGTTTTGTTGGTGATGTAAAATATGAGACTCGGTTCTTAATTATGCACTGGATTCACGTTGTAGAAGCATAAAAAATCAGTCTCCATAAAACCTGTCAGTAAAGATGTGAGTAATGGCGTTCAAACCAATAAAAACTGAGGTTGAACTGGTGTGTGCAGTTTTCCATTTTGTTTCTCATTATGCTTGAATAAGTGTTATGATAAATACTTGAAATAGAGAAATCTTTGGGGTTAAACTCTAAAAAATTAAAATTTTGTAAAAATAGGTAGACGTGAAGCCTTTTGAACTGCTATGATAGCCTATTCAATGCTTGCGGATAATGTTTGGAACTATTTTCTTTTCTTGTTCTCTGGGTATTAAGAGTTCATGCAAATAGTTTCATTCTGTATTGCCATGCTTGGTAGGAGGTTTGTAAGCACTTGAATTGCTTGTGAAGATAGTAGATGATATGGTAGCATTTGACTACTGTCAAGATTATTAGCGTACTGCTTACCGCTTGTACTTTTCATCTAATATTGGACTTTCAAGATTCTATTGGATGACAGACAGACTCTAGTCCTGTTGCTGTGTTGGCATTTTCTTTGATATAATCTTGTTTATGTTTTTTTAACTTTGTCGTTAATTCAGAGTCTGGTCTACTTTTTTTCTGATATTGTATACTGTTTCAGTGGCTTTCAAGTTGTCGAAGAGGAAACCGGATGATAATCTGCAAATGCTTCATATGATACTCTTTGGAAAGAAAGCAAAGGTGATTGAGTTGCATTCTCTCGTTGTTGCTTGATAGTTTTTTTTATGTGCTTATTTTGCTTTTTTCCATTTACAGCCTCACAATTTGAAGAAAAACATTGGCCGATTTTCGGGCTACGTTTGGGTTGAGAATGAGGTATTTTCTTTGGTCTTGTGAAAGTTGGTTTTATTCTTGTTTTTTTTTCCTGTCATCCACCAGCATGGTTATCTTGTTGCATTTGCATGTAGCAAAAGTAGGTTTGATTGAAGATACATTGCCTATGCTTGACTTTGTGTATAAGCTGTTATTCATTAAGTGAAAATTTTTAAATGCCCATTGTTTTTATCTTTTCAGCAGGAAAAACAAAAGGCAAAAGTAAGGGAAAAAATTGACAAATGTGTTAAAGAAAAATTGGTTGATTTCTGTGATTTGCTGAATATTCCAATTGTGAGGGCCACTGTTAGAAAGGTCAGTAAGAAATGCAGAAAATGTACCATTGTTTATGTAATAGTTTTGCTTGTTACTTTGGGTATAACCCATTTATTTTTTAAAGGAGGAAGTCTCTGCCAAGTTGTTGGAATTTCTGGAATCCCCCCATACTACAACTGACATTCTACTTGCTGACAAGGAACAGGTGTAATGTTATTTCATAATCTTTTGCATTTTATGGAGTATTTGGCATGATAACTGTCTTAACTGTCAGTTTGGGGTTGAATGAGATTCTTTATTCTTCTTGTTTCAGAAGGGTAAAAAGCGTAAAGCTACACCAAGCAAAAACATTGGTTCTGGGGAAGCATTAGATACATCAGCCAAGGTTTGTCTTGTTTGGTTGTGCTTCATTTTGATGTTTATCTCTTTGTTGTCTACTTTTTGCATCTATGGTTGTCGACTAATGCTTGTTTCTGCAGGTATTGCTGTCCAGTTTTGTATTCTTAAGTTTATGTATTCCATCTTATTTTTCTTTAAGTATCTCTTACATTGTGTATCTTTTTTACCTCTTCTACAGTGCTAAGTTAAAATTCTTGTGATAAGTGTGACTTGGATAATTTTTGGTCTTCATTAATGATTAAGTGCAAATGATTTATGCTTTGGGTTCTGAAGTTTGGTGCTTATTTATAAGGAATGTGGGTCTAATGTGATATCAAGGTTCATGGTGAGCAATTCATTTTGATATGAATTAGCTATGTTGATTGCATTTGAGAATGAGTTTCGTTGCTTCTAAGATTCATACACATGCTCAGTTTTTTCATATGTATGGAGGGTTAAAACATTGTACCTATGTGATTATGTCCATAGGTGCTGTATATGTGTCTAACATTGCTACTTCAGGAAACTGATCATCATACCGATGTCTTTCCACATTCCAAGATCCGAACCCTTATTTTTAATCAATTTAGTTTTAGTAAATTCTTAATTTGGTAGGTTTTCACTTCCCCTATTTCTTATTTTAGAGAAACCAAAGTTTATACATGTTTTTGTTTGGGTAAAGCTTGGATTGCAGATTCACATATTTTCTGTCTAAACTCTCAACTAAGGATGTGCTGCAGAAATCTTGCTCGTAGTTGCCGCTTGAGAATGATAACCTTTCTCTCATTTTATCTGTTGCTTGTCTCTGCCCTATTTTTAATCTCTATGGCATTTTTGTTGGCTGGAAGTTGCTTGAATCTTGTTATTTTGTTTCCAATTTTGCTCTACAGAAGCGGCAAAGAACACCCAAAGCTGGGGAAAGGCGTAAGCGTTCATCCAAAGATGACGAAGATGAAGATGGTGATAAAGTTGAATCCCCGGTTGCTAGAGGTGATTCTCGTGATGATGATACTGACACTACACCAAAAGAAGAGAATGATGATGAAGAGACTAAATCACAGGAAGAAGAGGAACCCAAGAAGTTAAGCAAAAAAAGCTCTTCAAAAATTATTGCAACAGAGAGTCCAGAGTCAAAAAGCAAGGATAAATCTGCATCTGGAAAGAGGCTTACCCCTGCAAAATCTAGCAAAAAATCTTCTGGATCAACTTCAAAACTCAGTGCTAGTGATGGTGATAGGACATCTGGCTCTAAATCGAAGGGTTCTGCATCAAAAAAGCAGAAGGTTGAAAAAAGGGAAAGCTCTAAGGATGGCACCAAAGACAAGGCTGCAGGCAAGAAGCAAACAAACAAGTCACAAGCAAAGGTTTCTGCCAAGTCTCAAGGTAGATTTCTCTGGCTATACTGTTTACATGTTGTGCATGTTTACTCAGGCTTATGTTCATAAAGTATTTACTAAATTTGGATGTGTTCATATGCGGATATTCTAAGAAGAAAAGGGATATTTGAAGTGTACTTTTTGAGTTTTTTTTTTTTTTTTTAATCCACATCCTTTGAGTTTATGCTGTTGTAACAGGTAAGGGCAAAAGTGGCAAGAAACCTAAAGCAGAGCCAAGCAGGGAAGAGATTCATGATGTAGTTGTAGATATTCTGAAAAAGGTCGACTTCAACACTGTAAGTATTCTCTTTATCTGTTTAATTTGGAGATGAAATGATTAAATTCAGGGTTGTCGTGCTGACATTTTCTTCTCTATGTAATGCAGGCAACATTATCTGATATTCTTCGGCAACTGGGTATGTTTCACCTTTAGTTATTAAAGTTATGATATTGATTTTTAGACTTGACTAATTATAAGATTTGGATTATCTCAGGTACACACTTTGATTTGGATTTGATGCACAGAAAAGCTGAGGTGAAGGATATTATTACAGATGTGATAAATAACATGTCTGATGAGGATGAGGAAGGGGAGGAAAGCGAGGAGAATGCTGATACAGGTGGTGGTGCTGATAAAGATGGGGATGGGGATGATGATGCTTAATTTGCTTGAGGAATTATATGACCATATATAACATGTGAGATATGTGCAGTCATCGGTAATTTATCTCCTGGGATTTCATTTGCAATCTCATACAATTATAAATTGCAGTAGTCATTTTAGATGTTCAATAGGTGGGATTGTACCATATGAGTTAGTGACTCTTTTGTAGTACCTTATTTCTGGCTTTGGCCTCGATTTACATTTTTTAGTTTTTTTTTTTTTTTCTTTTTTGGTTTCTGGGTTCCTCTCTCTTATTGAACCAGCGCCAACAATTCCCCAACTTGGCACTAGGCTTAGCCTTGATGGTCAACACTCAACCGTCAGGATTAAGGGGGCGACTTTTCTCAAAATTAGTCATGTAGTGGCAGCCAAAATATGGTGTCATCTGTGGCAGGAGGCTGCCTTAGAATCCAAATAGAGAGAGCAATGAAGCAACAAGAAACCCTTAGATTTAGTTATAACTTCTCATGATAGCTGTTGGCTATCAACCGAATTTACTTAGAGATCCGAAGGGTATGCATATTTCCTATTTTGGTTGTGTTGGTGTTTACATATTCCTTAACCTCAAACATGGCAGTAAATTCAATGGACCTAATCTTTCACGAATGTCATATTTTTAGCAGTTCTAAAGCCTGAATTCGTACGTCTTTCTTTCTTTCTATCATCTGTTCAACCGTCCAAAGCTTACCCTTCTCTGGTCCTTATCTTTCTGGACGTGTGGAATATACTTTCAGTATTCATTTCCCAACTTGAGATTGAAACTTGGCAGCATAATGAATTCAGAGTTTAAATTTAGTTGGTTCATGAAATCATTTGAAGTGGCATTTGGTAAGTATGGAGTGGGGTTTGCATTTTAGATTTGGAATTTCTTATATCATTAGGTTACAAAAGTTGAGTTTTTGGGGACGCAGGCAGTGGCTTTTAATTTGGTTTATGAAATTATTTTTAAAAGTGACATTCAAGAGGGTTGGAATTTTTGCATATGTAATACATTCTCTTTTCGGAGTCAAAAATGGGGTTCCTTTGGATCTAGCCCTCTTTTGCTGGATTAACTTATTAATCATCATAAGATTTTGATAAAGGCTATTGAGCACTCCTCTACTTAAAAGTTTTGACTGAAGTTTTTGAACCAACAACTATATAAATTCGTTTCCAATGTTATTTCAATCAGTTTCTATATGATCCAAGCTAACCCAACGGATAAAAGTGACAAGCCTAGAACGTCACCACAGGCATTATGCTTTCTGATGATGCTTGACGTTCTGAGATTATTCATGATCAACGTTGATTAAATGCTCCAAATCATCTTCATTTGTTTTAGAAATTATTGTAAACGGAGAAAGGCAATTCATCAAGGAAACATGATTTTGGAAGCGGTTTCGGCAAAGGAATGAGCACAGATATGATCCCAAGGATTGATCATGGTTGAAATACGTATTTCTTAATTTGTATTAAAGTATAAGACTCGGGTAGGAAATTCAGGAAACAAGCATGTGGTCTTTACACTTAAAAACTTCAGTTGAAGATATATAAATGTGATAAAAGTTCTATCCAGTGACCTAATCTTGTTGGCGAAGCCAACCAAACTAACCAACCCCAGGGTTTCTAAAGGTTTTGATTTATAGACCAGTAGCCATTCCAACTCAAATGGCCTTTGCTCAATCTGTAGAAAAGTGCCCATGTACTAAAATATAATCAAACCATATTGGTTAAGCTAGATAAATGATTAATGATTTACACGTGAATTTAAATATAAAAAAAATGTAAATAGAAAAAATTAAAGCATCAACGACTATGAATGAATAAACATTTAAAAGAAAAACGTCATTAATGGCTTACATATGAATCCAAATATAGAAGAAAAGTGTGAGCAGAAAAAAATTAGAATACCAACAACTATGAATGAAAACATATTCAAGGGAAAATCGATTGTTAAGATTTAAACTCAAAAGCTTAGCTATCATATTAAATTTGGTTAGCAATTATCCTAAAATGTAATTACAAGTTATATTACATGCAAGGCAGATGAATCATTAATGACTTTAGCATGTGAACCCAAATATAAAAGAAAAGTGCAGGTCAAAAAAATATTGAAATAGCAATGACTACGAATAAATAAATATTAAAAAAAATAATTGTTAAGATTCAGACTTAAAAACTCTATAAGATATGCTCATATTATCTTCCTGCTTAAAAACCACGCAACTATTTTATTTTCCAACTATCTATTTTAATGAGCTTCTTGGAAAGGTATCTTACACGTAGGAGCCATTCCTTCACAGCCATCACCAACTATCCCTGTCCTATCGTAAGACTATCAACATTTTTTGCTCAAGCTTTTCCTATATAACTTCTACTCTAATCTAGAGGAAAGGAACATGCAAAACTCATTTGCATTGTTGCTTCTTAGTCTTGATTCCTGTTCTCAGGTATGTTTTCTTCATTAATTTGATTCCTGTTATACACTAAACAAACTTTTTTAAGCCCTTCACGCCCCACTAAACAAGCTTTTTTATTTATTTTTCTTTTTTTTTTTGGGAGAGATTTGCTTTCCTTCAGTTTTTTTTTAAGCTTTGGTTCCTGAGAGAATGGAGCATATATTTAAATGGCGGACGTTAACGATGGAAGCATTGAATTTACCGTAATTCAAGGGGAACCAACTAGGGTTCCACCAGCTGAAGACAAAAAGAAGTCTTTATTACCTTTCAAACCATAACCAAAGCATTGCGGTGATAGTTCTTACGATTTACTTCTTCAAGTCAGAGTCTAAAGGAAATGAAGATGCTGTCGAACTAGTTAAAAATGGCTTGTCAAGGATTCTGGTTCACTATTATCCACTTGCTGGACGACTAATGATTAGCTCAGATGGGAAGCTCAGAGTGGACTGCACTGGGGAAGGTGATGTTTTCGTTGAGGCTGAAGCTAATTTTGGACTCGAGGAGATTGGGGACATAACAAAGCCTAATCCTATCACTCTTGGAAAGTTTGTTTATGAGATTCCTGGTGCTCAGGATTTGCTTCAGTTACCTCTTTTGGTGATTCAGGCATGGGGATTGCCTCACTCTTTTTTTGTTAGTATATTAAATTATCTTGCATCAAACACGAAGAGAGCCAAAATCGTAAAATATCGGGATAACGTTGTGACTTTTATTTAAATTCCTTGTCTTTAGTTAAATCCTGTTCCACCCTTACGGCAGCTTGAACTGCAAGTCCAAGAAGCTTATTTTTAAGTTCTTTAGTAGCATGTAGTATTTGACTATACTGCTCCAACCCTTTTTTTTTTTTTTAAGTTTTGTGTGTTTAACACCATGTTTGACATATATTTAAATATAAATATGAAAATGATTATTCAAATACATAAAAAAACTTTATGAACATTCTCGTGTAAAGCACGTATCTATATGGGATACTCACGTATGAGTGCTGAGTAACATAGCTGTTTGATAGTAGTAACTTTTTATTTATATAATTATTATTATTATTATTATTATTATTTTCTGATTAAAATCGATACCATTATTTCAAGAAAACCTAAGTGGTAAGAGTCTTGCCTTTTTCAGGTGAATAAATTCAAGTGTGGAGGATTTGCTATTGGGATGAGCATGAACCATTGCATGCTAGATGGGATTGCTGCCATGGAATTTGTAAATGGATGGGGCGAAGTTACCAGAGGCTTGCCTTTAAAGATCTCACCATTTTTAGATAGAACAATATTAAAAGCACGCAATCCACCATTGATAGAGTTTCCCTACCATGAATTTGATGAGATTGAAGATATATCAAGCAGAAGCAATCTCCATGAAGAAGAAGAAGAAGAAGAAATGGTCTGTAAGTCATTCTTTTTTGATGCAGGAAAGCTTGGAAAACTCAAGGAAAAAGCCATGGAAGATGGAGTCCTATCAAACTGCACCACATTTGAAGTCGTTGCAGGCTTTGTCTGGAGAGCTCGATGCCAAGCATTAAACTTGCTTGCTAACCAAAAGACTAAGCTCCTTTTTGCTGTTGATGGACGGAAAGATTCAACCCTCCATTACCAGAAGGCTATGCTGGTAATGGGATCGTCTTAACATACTCCCTAGCCACCGCCGGCAAATTAATCGAGAAGCCGCTGTCCTTCGCCGTGGGGTTGATCCAGCAGGCGGTCAAATTGGCTACAGATAGCTACATGAGATCTGCAATTGACTATTTTGAAGTAACAAAAGCTAAGCCATCGTTGGCTGGAACTGTGCTGCTTACAACTTGGTCGAAGCTATCCTTTCACACCATAGATTTTGGTTGGGGTGAACCTATTTCATCAGGCCCTCTAGGTTTGCCTGCAAATCCAGTTCTTATTTTCTTTCCTCATCAAAAACATAAGAAAAGCATTAATCTGCTTTTGGGATTGCCAGCTTCTGCAATGAACATCTTCGAAGAACTAATGCAGATTTAAAAAAAAAAAATGGTCAGGGATGTATTTTACTACATAATAATCGTGTATAGATTTTAAAATATATATTGATATAATATTTTAATTATTTTATCTGATCATATTTGTGTGTCTAATAAAGGAAAGCGCCATGAGATTGCAACTCTTTATCTCAGATGTTTATTTGCATTCATTTCTGGGGTTTTTTTTTTCAGTAAATTTCCTCAATCCAAGTACAAAAATTTACCTCAGAATATCAGCTATGGCTTCTGAGCTCTGAGTGTCTTATATTCTTACTCGGACATTTTATTTTTTTTTTAAATATTTATATCTGACGTATATTCAAATATCGTTATAAGATATGATTTTTCAATTATATAGAAATATTTTTTTAAAAAAATTAAACATACTCATACTAAATACATATCTATACATAAACGCATTCCCAAATCCGGATAATATTGATAAAAAGTAAGAATTACTGCTGTATAGGAATTGCATGTTCTGAGTATAAAAAGGTTTAAGTTATACAGATACTTTTATTTTCTCTGAAGTATTACACATATTCAACTATCATTATTAGGTATGGCTCTTTAAGTATTTGTAAAAACTAAAAGTTGTTTAAAAAAGTTGAATGTATCCGCATCGATTATATATATATATATATATATGTATCTAAATTTATTTTCAAATTTAAATAATGTAAATTAAGAATTACTACTGCATTGGAAGAGGAAAGCCTGAAGAGGCCTGAAGAGGCCTGAAGAGATGCAATAGCTTTCTAATTCTCTGTGCTTTTCAACTATGAAAAATGCATTTATTTTCTCCAGCCGCTCTTAAACTAGAATAGATATTGTTAACAATTATATATATATATATATATATATATAAGTCATTTCAAAAGATAAAAAAATTATTTTATAATGTCGATAGGATCTTCACCAATATTCTGAACTACCAACAAAATGCTGCTTTCCTAAATATTACATGGAATATTATCAACAATAATTCTAAACTACCAACAAACAGCTGCTTTCTATATATGTGTGTGTATATATATATATAATACTTTATCTCATTGGGGGTATCTCGATTAATCCGTTTTAAGACATTTCGTCAATTAACATAAGTGTGAAAGAACTGGGGCAGATATCAGTTGTTGCCATGAAAAACAAACAGTGTTTTCTCTTTTTCCCTTTGACCAACAGTTATCAAGGAGCCAAGCCCATTAAAAATTCAATGATCATGTGACAGATTATTATGTTCCCGAATTTTAAAATAAATATTGAATACATATATATAATTTTACATAAATATATTTAATATTTTTTATATATTTAAAGAGATTTTGAAAGATTTATTTTTGCGTCAATATCTTAGAATATGATTCAAAGATGAACGCCAAAAAAATTAGAAAGTCTTCTCTTCCAATTGTCTAATCTAATTTAAACCAATTGATTTTTACTCAGAACCAGTAACTGGATATCCGCTTTCTGAATGTTTGTGGCACAAGAATACAAGAAACACCATAAATATAAATATATATATATATATATATATATGTAAAATATGCGCGAGTGTCTAAAAAGATGGAAAAGACAATAAACTACAATAGGCATAATCATTTTAAGGGAGCTAGGTGCTTCTCTCTATTCGGACTCTTATCTTTTAATGTAATTATTTAATATATATTTGAGATATATTTTAAAATGCATATAAAATTATAATATTTTATAATAAATCGAGAGCAGAGAAAAAATTATTTAAAATAAAATTTAAATTTATTTATTTTTAATCATTAAATAAAAAATTTATTGATGAGATTATAATATTTTTTTAAATTACAATTATAATCAAATACATATATATAATTAATAATTATTGATAATTATTTAAATTAATTAGTAATTAATTAATTAATTACAATATAACTAAATAAATTTAATATAAAATTTTAAATATATATATATTTAACATTTATTTGGAAAAGTCGGATTACCATAATTTTTATCTAAAAATGGTACGCCTAAGTGTCAGGCGTTGGACGTAGGAAGTTGATCTGTGACCATTAACGGAAATGGTTAATGACTCTAGAACTATACCATAAAAGTCTCGAGGGGACAAGACAAGACAAGGCCTGTAATTAGTCCCACGTCGAGCACTAATATGTTCCGCTGCTTTTCGTATTTTCGATTGCGCGTGAATTTAAAATAAAAAATGCACAACTATGATAATAAAAAAAAAAATGTGATTTAGATATGTTGATCTATATAAAAAAATTAAATAATTAAATTATTAATATTATAAATTATGTATAAAATTGTACAAAATTATTAAGTATACATAAATAAAGTTTTTATTAATTTAAAAAATAAAAAATATATAATAATATTTAATATATTATATCATAATTGTACCGTATTCTACTTAATATATTGTTTCTGTAGTCTACATGTCAGTACTTAAAGGCATTAGAAAAACGTAGTTTTGAGGAAGAATGACAACTCTGTTGGTTCTTGATAGGGTGAATAAAATGATGAGTTTTTTCTTTTTCATAACCAAAAGAAAAGTAGCAACTTAATTGCAAGTAGATTTATTTAAGAGTTAGATTATTCGTTTAAGTGTAAAGATTTATTCGATATTTGAAAGTTCAAACAATAGATTTGAACAAAAAAATTTAGTCCGATTAAAAAAGAGATCGGGTTTTGAGTTTAACTTTCAAAGTCTAAGCTAAGCCCAGCCTGACTTATTTTACTATTACATTATATATATTTTATTTATTTTATATTTTATGTATTATATAATTTTTGTCATATAAACAATACATATATATAATATTATAATGTTTATATATTATGTAATTTTTATCATATAAATAATACATATATATAATATTATAGTGTAAACTTTAAAAACTAAGTTAAATAATTTATATTTATAAACTTAATAAAAAAAATTATTAAATTAATAAAGATTAAATTAAAAAAATATTTTTTTTAAAAATAAATTTTAAAAAAATATAATATATGCGGGTCTAAATGGGCTTGGATTATCTATTTACAAATATGAACGGGCTTGGACAAAATTTGAGGCTCATATTTCGAGCCGGGCCTGACTTGAAAAAACATATTTAATTTTAATATCATGCTCAAGTCTGACCCAGCCTATGAGCAAATCTAATTACAAGAAGCAATTAGCTTAAAAAAAAAAAAATCTTTGACACTGCTTCGTTCTTGAGACTTATTCAAAGTTGTCTCATCTGATAAGTTCAGTATCAAAATTGAATTGAAATTTTGTTATTTAAATTAAGTTTGATTTAATTAAAATCATCGTTCATTCAATAACAATTATATTTTGTTAGTCGTGAACGTGTTATTGAGGGATTGGAACATACCGCATTAGGCTGACCATACTATTTTTTTTTTTTTCCAATTCACTCTCGTTTTTTCTTCACTTGAAAACGTTGGTAATGAGTCGATTTCGGCCTCTCCTAACATGTTTTCTCTTTTCTCTTGTCGGATGCCTGCCCTTACGGGTTCACTTCAGAGACAAAACAAATGACATAGTTCCAACCCCAGAAGAGTTCTGAATACTGAAGCAATCTTTGCTGGTGGGGATAATGGGGTCACCCATAGATAGTTGACCAAACTCTTTCGACTTTGTCTTATTTTCATCTCCGAAGCAATGCTATCTAGACAGTACTGGCTAGTGCACCATCTTCTCCGTAAATGGTTTAAAGGGTAAGACATTGCCCCATAACCAGGGGGAATCTTTCTCATCTCAGAATGACAAAGAGTTGTTATCTAGAAGGCTAAACCTAGGCCTAACAAATAATTATAATACATATTAAATAATTAAAATACGATATGATATAAAAATATTTTCAAAATTTATATAATATAAATTATTAATATATTAAAATTTATATAAATATAAAATAACTTAAATATGATTATGATATGACACAAATATAATATAAATACACAAATTATTAGATCTATCTAAATTCCATGCTGTAAAGAAATATAAATTTGAACCGTACAGTCTTTGGCAAAATTATGCCAAAGAGATAGATTTTGAAGCACACAATTGGACTTATTCATCGATCATACAATTTATCTTATCTGGTAGGCCTATTTGTAATGGGTTGAATCTAAACAAAGTTTTTTTTTTTTTTAATTTGAGTTGATTTGTCTTAAATTATTATTTAAATTAAATTTTAAATATTAATATAAAAATATTTTTAACTTTTAATAATATTTTATAATGAAATGAGCTTTGAAATCAATTTAAATCCAATCTAATTTAAATTAAAGAAAAAAAATTTAATCCATGATCCAACCGCTAACACCTCTGCACACCCTATGTGTGTCGAGATGGAGGGAATTCCAAGGTATTGGGTTAGAGGTAAAGGGAAGATACATGGCATATGATTGCTCTAACTACAAGCTATACGTATACATACACATGCATTTCCCTAGTTGTATTTTCATTTTAAAAAGGAAAAAGAAATAAAAAGAAGACCTAATTTATTATTAAAATCCACATGAAAATGTAATGAGTCTAATTAATTTGAGAAAGAATTTTGTATATTTCTGAATTGAATTATAATTGGTAATTTGTTAGATATTAAATAAAACAAATTTTATTTTACTTATTTTCGTGGATGTGCCATAATCTAATATAATTTACAACCTCTAAGACGGCAACGATCATTTATTTCAAACATCCACAAATAAATTACTCAAAACAGTTTTTTTTTTCCCCTTTTCATAATTACCCAAAACTTTATATTATATTCAAATTTAGGATGAGTGTTAGATGGTGATATATATTTGACAACATACATATTTAAGTTGTTCATATATTTTAAGGATCATACTTTCATCTTTAGATTCAATTATGTATCAACTAGAATTGATATACACAAATGCTTTTATTAAAAAAAGAGTTTGAATAATATAATCTTAAATCGATAATTGTAATCATATTTGAAAAGGTAAAGAAAGGTAAAATTAGTTGGCTATAGGTTGGTGGATTATGAAAAATTTGCGAGTATTAATTCCCATAATTCATCTCTTTTGATTTAAGAGGAAGCATTGTCGTCATCTTTATTTTTTAGTGGATAACAGTTTATCCTAATCAATAGGCTAACTAACACAGCCGACAAATGAGATCGCAAATCTCTTAGAACAATGCCTCTTATCATTTTTTTTCTTAATTTTCGATATATTTTCATCTTCATCGATCTTCCCATATGAACTTTATGTAGACTTTAAGTATAGGCTATTTACTATATTCATTAAATTATGAAAACAAATACACCAGTTTGAATTACATTGATGTATATGCATGATTTTCCTATATCCAATCCTACTTTTATAACCAAAAAGGGGAAAATTTTGTAGACAGTAAGTTTAATGGCTGTTCAATTTAAGCATTCGAGATGGAGTTAGAAGTTTATACGATCCATGGCCTTTATTGATGCTTGAACTCGGTCGACGAGAAGGGCTGCAAAGTGTTAATGGACTGTAAGCAAAGCTGCAAATTACAGGAGGGTTTGATTCTTGATCTCCACTGTCCATTTCTGCCAGAAGTTTATAGAACAAATCAACATCGCAAGGAAGAAGAAGGGGACCTTCACTGTTGAACCCATATTCGAGTTCGGCATCTTCGAGCAGCATCTTGAATAGTGGGTGGTTGGCGAGCTCGGTCTTGACCACGAATCTTTGTCTTTGGGGTCCAACGTAGACGGAAAAGCAACCTTCTGGAGCAACCTGATGACGCTTATGTTTCCCTTTATTATCTTCTTCCGGGGAACGCGATGATGATCTTGTCGGGAAATGCCATGATTTGCTCTTTTTCAATGCGTCGCAAGAAGAAGTTCCTGATGAATCCTTGCGACGACGACCAGTTCCAAGCGACCAGCATCGTTCCCAGGCCCTGGCAACCACG